>JAOEHQ010005921.1:0-17692 GCA_025447715.1 Asclepias incarnata
AATTTCATCATTATTACGTCTTACGTTCATGTAACATTTAAAGCATGACACTTTAGTACATCACCGTCGTCAGAGTGTCATTATTTACATTAATATAATTATTGTTTTGTTCTATATATTTATACATCTTATTATTATTGTTCTTATACATTATTTTTATTATTGCTATATGTTTTGTTGTCTTTTTTTTTTTTTTTAAATTTGGGTTCGAATATTTGACATAAATGTATTTGCATTACATTAATACTTATCTATTGTTTGTATCCAATATTTTGTCATGTAAAAAGTGTGTTCCGCGGTAACGCGCGAGTACAATGACTAGTTCTAACTAATGATTATCATATAATCACTTTTATAAACGCACATTCGCACACCCTGTAGTGTGAAATGCTCTCAGCTGATATAGTTTGTCATATTATCTAGATGCAAGGACATCCAGTCTTCAAGCGAGTCAGTGGCTTTAGTGAACCTGTCGTGACAAAGAGCCATGAGGTACAATCCCTTTCATTTTCACCAATCATCTCTTCTTTGTTAATCATGACACATCATGGTAGTTGGTGCAACTTGCTTGTTTAATGGGTTGCATAGTTAATCTACCTTCACAGTGGTATTATTTTCTTCAATACTACAGCTCTGTGGACGGTAATTGTCTGTTTGTGTCTTTGGTAGTTCATTCCTGATATTTTTCTATGATGTGATTTTCAGATCGCAGAAGATATACGGGAGAAATGGGAGACTAGTGATCATCCAGTAGTTCACAAAATTCAGGAGTATGCTGCTAATTTATATAACTTTCACATATAAAGCTTCTATTTTATGATTCCAGAGTAATGATATGGATGTTTATTGTGCATCAGTATCACCGAAAGTGTTTCTAGAGAGACAGATGCAGCAACATCATTTAAGGAGATTCGGCGGCGTGACCCGTATGATGATGCATTTTGGTCCCCTTATTTTTTGTTTTCGTAGAATATGATGACCCTCTAACTAGTAAATTTAATTTGGCCTTATTCAGGTACTTCTCTTTACCCGACTTTGTATCTGATGTCCAAGAAATCGTGAAACCAGTTCTCGTAGCCTACATTAAAGTAAGTTTGAAGTCTTGTTAAATGGTGGAGAGGTTATCCTATATCATTACCTTGGATTTCTTTGTATAAATGCCAAGTATTATTTTCCCCACTGTAAAGTAAAATTTTCAATTCGATCTGTATGCTGTCTGGTATTTGCCATTATTATTTTTCTGATCTTTAATGTGACTGTTTGTAGGGAGAAATTGAAGTACTGGAGAAATATTGTACCCATGAAATAGTTGAGCGTTGTAAAGCCGAGCATAAGCATTGTGAGGCGACAGGCACTTTTTATGATAACAAGGTTAGTTGACTTGACAAAACTAGGATAATACTTTTAATTAAGAAACTTCATAAACTGAAGCAATTTGAACTTGTTGAACAACATTTTGCTAATTCATTTGCTTGACAGATACTACATATATCCGAAGTTGATATAAGAGAGACCAAAATGATGGGTGACAGTCCATTGATTATTGTTGGGGTATATACCTTTTAAACCCAAAGCTAATATCCCCCTCCCTCTCACAAAAAAATTTGTACTGAATCTGTTTAATTTTATGCTTGTACAGTTCAATACACAGCAGGTCTTTTGTGTGCGGGATAAGCTTGGTGAAATAACAGATGGAGGCCAGGTAATTTGCTTCATGTTTCTTGTTGTGCACATACATTCTCACTTGCACATGCTAATCTTGAATGGTAATGCATAGCAATGAGTTCCATCATTATTTTAACGCTTGTAAGTGAAACTGATGCTAAGAAGTGTCTGACTCAATTTCGATAAAATATATATCTTGACATTTTTAAAAATCAAATCCATAAGAAAAAAATCTCGTTGTGGACTTCATCCTCTGTTCAAAGTTTTGTTGAATGTTGAAACATGCAATATAAGACAAGGTTTTGTGCATTAGTACTCTCTACAAAACATTGATATTAGTTTTGATCTGCAAGATTTCCTGGTTACTTTTGGGTATTTTAGAATTTAAATATTTTACTCATAGTCTAGTAGACATACCTCAGCTAAATGATATGCCTAGAGGCAGTTAAGAAGTGATGAAAATTGGAACCATTGAATAATTTTGTACTTATTAGAGGTTATGGGTTGAGCATCGGGTTGTCTCGAACACCCTTTTCAAAAATTTGGGCTTCTCTTCAACAGTAATATGAGATATGATTTCACTAATAATCTTTGTTAATGACTAAATTTGGTCAATGATTTGGTTTTACAGGATACCATTCACCATGTCTTTTATTTGTGGGCGATGCAACTTGTTGAGGCTGAAGAAGGTGCAGATATACCACACATGCCCATTTGGAAGCTTAGAGATATGCAACAAGTTGGCATTCGGGCACTCATTTGATCATAAAATTGTTCCCATAAGGTTGATTATTGTCGTATTAATCCTTTCGGCTGCAGGGAAATTTTTGTTTTTTTAAAATTTACTTCTGTTATAAACTTCCTATTTATCAAAGGAATGAGATTGACATGAGTTCCATCTTCTATTTTTTACAAGTTTCTTCATTGGAGTAGATTTTACACATGAGCAGTTGCTTCATGAAATTGAGCAGCATAATAAGGTTTTGATGCTTGGAAGATGCTAACTGGAGATGTAATAGTTACAGGTAAATTTCCCATTTGGTGGTTAGTTTTTCTTTTGGTAATTTACTAATTTTGGACGGCATTCGATGCGTCTAAACGTATTTGTATCGAGGCATGACTGTATATTTTTGCAATGATAAATGGGTTAACTCCTATTCACTTTTCATATTCCGCTCTATATTTTGATCTGTAAAACCCATCCTATGTGGGGGTTTCTAATTTGTTACGCATCTTTTCTTTTTGAAAGTCAAAACGCGAGAACCTGGCTCTTGATCTTGATAAATCATTAATTCATTCAAAATGTTTTATTAAAAAAGGGTACATCGTTAGACGAAAAAAAAGTATGGGTAGTCTTAAAATTTCATCTTCTTTCATTAGAGAGGTCATCCGATATACTTTTGATGACTTTTTAATTTTCATTTTTTTGTTTGTATTTGTATATTTACACATGTGTAAAACCTTTGCTTTCACATGTAAATTACTAAATGATCATATTTACACAGCTCCCCCTGCATCACCCCCAATGACCTATCACCCCCACCAACTACCCTTTATTAATACCCTTAGAGGACCCGCTTTGAATCACAGTTTTCGATGGCGGCTTGCACATGTGTAAACGAACTATTTTATTTAGATATCTTACTAACATGTGTAAACGAACTATTTTATTTAGATATCTTACTTTCATATGTGTAAGATATATAACTTGCACATGTGTAAATACGACTAAAAAAATAAAAATTAAAAAGTCGTTAAAAGTATATTGAATGATTTTAATGAAAGATGACGAAATTTTAAGACTACTCATATTTTTTTTCATCTGACGATTCTTGAGATAAAAGTTTTTTAATGAATTAGATGGGATTTTATGATTTTAAAGACGATTCTCACGTTCATTTTTTTTCAACCCCTACAGGACTAAATAGAACAAAACAAATGGTCAATGACTTGCTGATTAAGTTGTCTATAGTTAATAATAAAATACAAAAATAACAATCGTATAAGTGTAAGTAATCTTTTAGTAGTATTATTTTTCCTGGAAGGTGACTGATCATATAATAATTAAAGTATTCAGATATATGACTTATAACAGTGGTAGCAAATTAAACACTGCTGCATACGCGGAGTTGTATTTATTTTTCTAAGAATAATTACTCTTTCTTATTAATAGTTAACGGAGCCGTTAACTCTACTTAAAAATTAAATATTGCAAGTTTGAAATAAAGATATCCATTGTCCAAGTGGTTTGTGGTTCCATGTATAGGTTCTGGCCTTTCAAATGCCTCGGTTTCAAATCTCCCAAACAACATTTCTTTACCTTTTTGGTTCATTTTTTTTTTATCATATTAGAATACAAATGTTAATATGTATGTTATTTTGATTTTGTTTAAAATATTTGTACTTTTAAGAAATATGAATTTATTTTGTTTTTATTTTATTTTAATTACACATTTTGTTTATTTGTCATTTTTTGCGAGTACACATATCAAGGATGTTGTATTTGTGATATGGTTTTGGTTTTTATATTGCTTCTAAATACAGTTAAATTTGATATGACAAACTTTTTAGTAAATCTATATACGATAAAGTGTTTTCGGTGTTTCATTTTGACTATTTTTTTTCTTTGTGATTGTTGGTTTTTTTTTAATAAATTTTTAACCTGTTGGTAAATCGCATAAAAAAAAACGCAATAACGTTAATTTAAGCCTCTACAATTGCTAGTTATTCCTGTTCATTACACTTCTCTCACAACTATACTTTCCCCCCTTTATATTTTATACCGCATTACCCTTTACACAAAATTTTTTCCTTTTTGGCAATTTAGTCCCTTTTAGAGACCATTAACAAGACTAGGATATGTCATATTCCTCTTTTCTCATTTCCTTTCTACTTCATTCTTCGTATAAATAACTCCATATTCCAACACAAACACATAGTAGCAACAAAAATAAAAATAAAAATAAAATAAAAATGCATCAATCCATTGACTGGTTTTCTTGGCTATCAAAAACTGGGCTAGAACCTTCACTTATATACGAATATGGGATGTCGTTCTCTCGAAACGAGCTAGAAGAAGAGGATATAGCTTACTTCAATCATGAATTCCTTCAAAGCATGGGGATCTCTATAGCAAAACATAGGTTAGAGATACTCAAGCTAGCTAGGAAACAAAAAGGATCAAATGATTCACACCCTATGTCAAGGATCATGATTGCCATCAGGAGAACCAAGAGGACTTTGGCTAAGTACATTCAAACATTGGTGCACCGAGACGAGTCAGCTCTGGTCCTGGTTCATAAAAGTTATGGTTCAAGATGGAAAGGGACCATGTTGAGAAGGAACAAAAGATTGGTGAGCTTAAAACAAGCTACTCCAACTCTTTTGCTCACTAATGCCTCTCATAAGTCCAATAGTCTTAGACTAAACAGCTTTTCGAGCCCGGTGGTTTATGATCTCCAATATGATCATGGCAAAAAACTCAGTGTAGATGGTGATGGTCATGAGAGTTATGATGAAGAAGATAGCCGTGGTGGTGGTTATTGGTCAAGGGGTGGTGTTCAAGAGATTAAATGGGATACTATGTTTCAAAATTTGAAACCTACTTGATCTTAAAGTGCAATATATATCTATCGTCTTCTTCATCAAACACCCTATATTTATTTTCTTGTTTTAAATAAGTTATTAGTAGAACTAATGGTGAGAGAGATGCTATTTTTCAATGTTCTTCCACCAAATAGTTGTAGCACTAGTGTTCTTGCTACGGTAAAAGTCTTTGTATTTACTTTAGCAGAAAAGTGTAGCATGTCTTGCCGACTTGCCCTTTTGAGGGTCTTCTTGTAACGTAATATATGTTATATATGATATATTAAATTACAGAAATTGTATCTTGGCCAAGATCTAAGATTTAAATTCAAGAAAAGTTATGTAAGAAAAACTGTATCTTCATCAAGATTTGACTTGTTACTTTGTTAGTATATGATTCAATGTTTGAAAGTTTATTTTACGGTAAATGACGGGAAAGATGCTCAGGGAAACATATTGGGTGGTCTGGGAAATTGTTAGGAAACAGTCGCGGTTTACAAAAATATATCGATTAAGTTAAGTATATATGAGTCAAAGAGTTACCTTCCCCGGGTAACCTGAAAAGCAGTGGGGGATCTAGGCAAGTGCAGTAAGAGCGGCCGCGCAGGGGCAAGGGCCCCCGATTTAAAAAAAAAAATTATAACTATATATTAGTATACTCTAAACAATTATTATAAAATTCATAATTTTTTTAAAAAGAGATTTATAGATATAAAAAGTAAGATTAAATGTAATTTTAAAATGTAAAAGACTATTAAAAAAAGCTAAAATTAAGTAGACCACAAACACATAATACAACTTATTTTTTTTTGAAAAATAGCACTAAAAAACAATTCATATTTGAATTTCACGAAGTATATTAATATATATAAGTTTTTCGTTATATGAGATCCATCTTTTAATCTCGCACAGAACTCTAAAATTCATTTGCCGGTTCTGATGAAAAGAAAAAATCTATTATGTTTACCCGGTGGCCCAGCCTTGGCTACATTTCAATTAGATGGTGCATTTGCTTATAAACTGTATATTGGTCAAGTCAACGCATGCTTTTGATCGTATGGTTATAATTCCACCGGGCCAAAGTGGTAGGCATAGTCATGGACTAATGGGTCCTTTCCTGTCGACAATGGAAGTTTTGGTTGCTTTGCTACCCAACAAATTGCTAATTGGAATTTTTGTCTACATATTCCATTTTGTAACATCTGTATGCATAATCGCATATCAAATTACAATCCATGAGGCACATCGGTACAATATAATAAAGTTCAATAAATCTACAAAGTAGACATCATAGCAAAATTTAAAATAAGGCTCATGCTATGTGTCAAAAATAAGGGAGTTGTTCGATTCTACATCATCATTACATAATACATTAACACTTATTAAAAGTTAGGTTACCCTGCAACTTTCAAAATGATCATGTGCAAACTTAAACAATACACTTGACCAAGTTGCATGGACCCTCAACTTCAGTGGCCCGAGCTTTGTGGTAAACGGAATGAACCACCAGCATAAAGCATTTGGTAAACAGGCTTAATCCTGATGGTTAAAATTATGCTCAAGAATGCACTTATACAACACATACCAGCAAGTACAAAGAAGGTGAGCCTGAAACAATTTGGGCCCATGCAGGTGGACCCACCTTGCTTAGCTTCCTCTGTATCGTAAACATAACCAGCAAGTATCCCAGAGAATAAAAGAGCACCAATCGGGTTTCCGAGCCCCATGAAGTTTAAAATTAAACCAAAATTTTTCAATCCAAACAGCTCGGAGCATGTTGGGATTATGACACCAGACTGAACACCATAGCAGATTCCAAGCAATGCTGTTGCAATATAAAGTGTCCCATTTAGAGCTGATGCATACATAAGATACGTCATCACCATGATTATTTGAGTCACAGTCGTCAAAAATGTGCGTGGAATAGTGTTTAACCTGAAAAAAAAAACATTATTTCAAACCAATTGTTATGATCCCCATACATTTTAATCTACAACATATGCGTATCTTTATCATTTATGTGTAAATATATAGTATGAAGTAATAGATAATATGACTGTAATCAAGCCACTAGCAGATGGCATTTTCAACTCATTTACTAAAAATGGGTAGCTTTGGGATACGTTTTGTTTTAATTTAAAAGCTTTTGATAATATTATAATAACAGAACGGGTCAAGCAAGTTGAAAGTCGTCTAAAGCCTTTTTCAACGCGCAAAAAATCCTAAAGTTTATTCAAATATGTAGACTATTACTTTAACAATGTTGTACTTCTAACCATGAATTTATGATTAAGATTAGTTATTCATAAAAAGATTTGCAAATTGTACAAAAAAGTGTTGAGCGGGTCAAACCAACTAGGATCATTTTTGACCTATACTAAAAACTAACATGCTTTAGCCTTTAGCCACCCGTCACCCAACGCGCCCATTGCACTTCTACTCACAGTTAATCGTATTGGCGATAAGATTTATACCTTACAAAGTATTCTGAAACAACACCTCCTCCAAGACGACCCAGAAAATTGCAGAAACTGAATAGGCTTAACAGTGTAGTCGTATCATTGAACCCAAGTGAAACACCAATTTGGGCTAGATTGTTAAGAACAGTGACACCCGAACCAACACAAAGAAAACAAACGAACATCAAAAGCCAGAAATCGGCCTTCACAATCGCTTCACGAAATGTAAAATCCTCACCTCTTCTAGGTCTTCTTTTCTTATTGATTTTAACTGCACCTTCTCCAACAGCAAGAAGAGCATCCACCTCTGAAATATCTTCACCTTCAGTAAGACTAGTAAGATTCGTGACTGAAATAGACTCAGTCAGCAACGGATCTGTTACGGTTAGATTGTCTGAAGAACCAGCTGGCCGGTTAAGCTTCTTGCTAGAAGGAAATAAAGTCATCTTAACTGGAATTGCAAGAGGTGCCATTAATAGAACCACCATTATCCCAATGAAGGTGTAGGACAAGGCATTGCTTAGAGTCAAAACATCTTTCAGGATCGTGGTTGTCAGAAGAAAGACTGCAAGAACGAGACTTGCCAACTGAGTGAAAAGAAAATGAGCGTTTTCTGATGGATCGGCTTCGGAAGCCGGAGTACATGGCCGAACATAATACATCAAAGCCAAACATATAACGGGAATCCCAAGTGTAAAGAAGAGCAAAAGTGAAGAAGCTGATCCTTTAAGCACCATAGTATACACCTCTGTGAAAACTGCGGCACTGAGGCCAACATAACCTTTGAGAATTCCAGCAACCGTGCCCCGGCTGAGGGGGAAATTCCTCATGTTGGTCACAAGCACCGCGGTCCCCAACCATGCACTGCTGTTAGTGGCAACAACAAGGGCAATCCACAACTGAAAAAAAAACCAAAAAATTTGCAAGCAAGACATTCAAAATCTTTGAAGTCATAAATACAATAATAGACTGCAAAACAACTAACCGATTCCTGGTAGCTGAATCAGTTAACCTATAAATAGTTATTATGATAACATATTGTGATCTGAAACAAAATCAAAACGGATAACGAATCATTCTAGAGACAAAATCCATCAACATATTCTATAGTTTTCAGTCATAAAGGGAAGTACCTGATTCCCGGTACTAAGTCTATAAGTGGTTATTTAGATTTTTTGATAATAGCAAGACGCATAAATACTCCAAACACAAATCAAACAAGATCTTAAAAATAAAACTAAAAAAAATAATAAAGTAGTTATAGATGCACTAAACTATAGCAAGGGAAGCCGGCTCGCAAAGCGGTCAGATACCTACTTAACCCAAAAAAAACTATAGTAAGGCAGCTACCTGATTCCGAATTTTTCTTTTTTTGTGAAAGACAAAGAATTAACCACCTATTAACCACCTAATATTTACAACAATTGTCTCAAATAAGACATGAACCCACAATCTCAAAGTCGAAGGGCCACCCCAATACTGCTAGGCCAAAAGCCCTTTGGTCCTAATTCTGAAAACTTAAACCAACTACACCTATAAATGGTTATCAAGATAAAATCTTTTAACTAAAAATATAATCAAGATTGCTTAAAGATCACATCTTTAAACTAAAGAATCACACCCAAATCAAGCAATCCAAATGAGTATTAAAAAATTGAATCTTTATAAATAAATAAAAAATGTATAAAAATACTTACAACCCAGTAAGGCATATTATGTACAGTTTCACTAACAGCAAGCCAAATGACACCATAACCAAAGAAAGAAGCAAGAACACCGACAGAAAGAACAGCCCAAGGTGGGTATTTATTAGAAGCAATGCCTGGAAGGATTCCAACATTTTCCCCAAAATCATTAGCGACACCAAGAATTGTAAGCTGTTGTTGAGACAGACCCAGTACGGATTTCAATGCGTGTGAGTAAAGTGGGAAAGAATAGGCGTTGCCAGAAGCGATCTGGACCCAAACGGCAGCTGCAAGACCAACCCATGGTGGCCGGCTTCCTGCTTTTAGGGCTGCCGGCATACCGGATTTTAGATACTCCCTGGTTTGTTTTAAATAAATTATTAGTTAAAAACTACAGGGTAGGTACAAAAATACAAAATGAAGTGTGGGTACGTTATATCATCATCATCATAAATAGTAAAGACGTGATGAGATTGTTGATCTCTATTTTTTTGTCAAACGATATATAGGATGGAAACTGAAGGTTTGTGCTTTTTGGACAAAAGTAGTTATATTTTTTTAGTTGGTTACCTGTCTTTGATTTGGGTTTGATTAATACTCTCTATTCTAATTCTGATTGTAACACTTGGACAGAAATCTAGGACTATTTTCAGGGAACGTTTTTGTATTTATAAGGTGCCTTTGAAATTACGTTTACTATATTCAATTTAAAAAATATATATAAATGTATCTAAATTATATACATAAAAAAAAATATATGTAAATATAAGATCAAGATACATGTCTACATTAAAGGTAAAATAAGAAAAGATAATGAGTAGAATTCATGTGATAAAAGATAAATAAATTAGACATGTTTAATCTTATGAATTGTTTAGCATAACTCTTAATTTAAATCAGATGGTTTTTGGGTTAGCTTATTTGCATGATTATTAGTTCATTTTCGTTTCATTTATTTTTGATGAGCCAGATTTTTATGGTTTGTTTGTTTTGAGCTTATATACAATATTAAGTATTCTTCTGGAACGGTGGGTGTGTGTAAACAAATAAAACAAACTCATTTGTTTATGATTGACTAAACAAACGTACTAATATAAACACATAATAATCGAATTATAGTATTTATGTTCATTGGTTTATGTTATCTAAACAAAAACATTAAACAAATAAGTTTTTTCATGTTGTCATTTTAGGAAAGTAAAAAAATACTAACATAAAATGTTTGAAACGAGGTAGACTTTGTCCTCGCTTCGCAGCAAACGTGAAATAAGTTTCATCCAGGATACACTAAATTATAATATTATATTCGATACGTTAAATAGGAAAAACAAAATATATATGGTTAAAAAAACTCAACAATATATGTATTCATTCGACATTGTATATGAACTGTCTATAATATATGTTTGATTTGTTACGTGTGAAAAGTTTAAGACATAATCAAAGTCAAGGAGAAGAAACAAAAGTTGAAAATTACAAAGCTATTTCTTTTATATAAGAAAACATATAGGGTGACTTTCCAGTGAGAACATTCTGAAAATGAAAACACATTGATCTATAAAAGTAACATAATGTATAATTAATTATCATTATTTAAGTGTTTAACAACACATTGATCCGTCAAAGCTTACAAAATCACATTTTTTATTTTATGCATCCATTTTGATGAATATGCATCCAAGATGGATGAAAAAATAATGATTTTTCTCGATTTTGACGGATTAATGTGTTGTTAAACACTTAAATAATGATAATTCGTTATACACTATGTTATTTTTATGAACTTATAATGTATCAAAATGAAGTTTTTAAGTGTTCTCATGCTGTTCTCACTTTAAGGTGTTCTCATTTGATTGGAACTCTCTCTCTTTATCTCTCTCTCTCTCTCTCTCTCTCTATATATATATATTATATATATATATATACACGAAAATATGTTTATATTGAAGAAATAATAGGCACATCTACAAGAAAGAAGAAAAAAACAAACGGTTTTCAATTTCACTTTGATTCGGTCTACGTCATGACTTACAATAACAAGTTATTTTTTTCAAATATATTTTTTGGCCATTGTATAATTATATTTCCTTTTAAGCCACTAAAATTTACAAATATGTCTCATTTTCACCATCCTCAGTGGCGAATCTAGAATCGTACACAAGGTAGGTCCTTATCTGGCTTTAAAAGAACAAGATAAAAAAAATAACAATAGTCAGGTCGGGTCATTATTAAGAAACATAAAAAAAAATTGAGGCCCGACTTGAAAATAAAAAATGAACTCCTAAAAAAAGTTCCAAATCAAACATCAAACCGGTTTCCTTACTGGTCCATTTGTCTGACCGATTTAAAAAACCGTATTTTTTCATAAATATAACAAAAATATATTAAAAATAAATACTAAATATAATTAACTCGTTTGGTAAAAATGGAACCATTCCACTATACAAACTTCACATTTTTTATATGGAAAGTAGTACTAGACTACTAGTACATGAGTACCTCTTCGTAGAAGGTAAAAGAACACTACATCAGGGAAAAGATATTTCCAATGTTATCAACACCTTTCAAAGTCTTTTGAAGTCCACCCAATCTAACAATCTCTATCTCTATCCCTCTAGCCAAAACCAATTCTAATCAACTTTTGGAGTCCGACTAACCATCCACCCCTCAAGCAAACCAACATATTTCAGATCTAACAATCTTTCTCAAACAAACAGAAACGGTGGTAAAGCTAGCGGAACAAGCTGAATGTTACAAAGAAATGGTGGAATTCATGGAAAGTGATGGTGGAAAGTTTGTTCTTTGTTGATTTTTAGCTTTAGGTAGGTCATAATAAAATTTTAACATAGGTGATATGTGCTTATTTTGTATGATATTAAGGTGTGAAAATGGTATGTTTTATGCATGATAACAGTAGAATAGGGGTACGTTTACGTTTGCTAGTGATTTCATGCCACAGGTTATGTATAGGAGCTAATTGGATCAAGGATTGAGTTCAAAAGGTTAAAGTAAAAGTGGCTGATCAGAAGGGGGCGTAAACTACGCCAGTTTTGGCGTAGCTTACGCTGGGCATGTTCAAGGTGGCGTAATTTACTTCAATCTGGCGTAAAGAATAACTGCATTTTCTGGAGGGGCGTAAATTACGCCGGATCCTGGCGTAAATTATGGTGGCCTAGAAAAGGCACTTTCAGCGTTTAGTTGGCGTAATTCAGGGACTCATAGACTTTTGCTTATAGAGGCCGGCGTAAGCTACGCCAAGCCTGGCGTAAATTACGCCGGGTGCAGATAGTGGGTCCGAATTTCATGGTCTTGTTCCAATTTTCAGTATACATTATGAGACTCACGAAATTGGGAAGTTACACTGGCATTTTTACATCCCTAGAGCAGCTCCAAAAGAGTCTCCAACACCCCAAAACACCAATATATCATCACTTCATGAAGATCAAAGCACAAAGTGAAGAATCAAAGATGAAGATGTTAGGCTAACTTTTTTTATGATCATTCTCATGTGAACAATTATGTAAGACAATTATGTTCAATCTTTCTCTTAATCATGTTGGATTATATGCTTATTTATCTATTAGTATTTTACATCTAACATTGTTTGGATTGTGTGAATTATTATGAGTTTATGATTTGAATGAACTTCATCTATCATTTGATTTCATTTGTGTTGTTAATTAGTGATTATTGAAGAATCTCCTGTGAACTTGTTGTTTTAAATTAATGAATTGAGAATTTAGTTGTCAATTCCTTGGTTTTCTGTATTGTGAATCATCACTGTAACATTCCGTCTTTCAATACATGTACATTCGTTTATCGATTCGTTAACTCTTAATTTAATTCAATCATTTACGGTCTATCGAAACGAAACACGTACTTACGGTAACGAATTTCTATAAAAATGCGAGACTTAACATATGAAACAATAAACATATAGCATTTAGTAACTAACGGAATGCCAAACATGTCGTTAAATCTATTACACAAATAGTTCCTAAACTAATGGTTTCGTTAAATTAACTCCACCAACTTAGTTGGTGGAGTACACATGTCATTGTGCATGTACTCGCACATGTTTAACTCTCAAAATTTTTGCATTTGTACTACCTAAACACAATTTAGATGATCATTTTACATGCATTCACTAATTACACCAAAAACACACACATACATTACAAAATCATCAAAGCTATTCTCAAGGGATTTTTAATCGGTTTCCTTCTTAATTTCATATATTTCACTTATAAATCTATTCTTAAATGATTTTCCTAACTTGTTTGAACTAGAAATCGGGTTTTCATGAGTATAATGGTTCGGTTTTTGGTATATGATTATATGTTAATGTATGTGACGGTTTTCATATGAAATTGCTATAGAATTTGGTTGTAACATGTTAAAGATAATCCCACACTAGGAAGCTTGAACTGTGCTCGGTTTTAGTTATAGAAATGGCTGTGAAGTTTGAGTATTCATGAACCTATATGTATGCGTGTATGAAAATGAATTTGTAATCGACTTCCATGAAAGTTGGTTATGCTTTGGCTATGGGAAACACTTGATAAAACAATGTAGGAATCTTGCTATGTTGTAACTGTGCATTGTGAGTAATTATAGTGCAAAATGTATTGTTGGTAATACAAAATTTGGTAAGGAAATTGTCTTTTGTACACACATGAATACGGTTAAGATTAGTAAGAAGCTTAATCAAAACTAAATGTAATTGTTACTAGGAACTCATGTAGGAGTTCGGAAATTGATAAAAGCCGAACTTGGCTCAATGTTGAAGTTGTTTTGGTTAAACACTTTAGACGATTCCAAGACTTAATACAAAAGATGTCGAAGTACTTCACAAGTTTAATCATTTCGAACTTGGTCTTGAGCATATCAACTTGAAATTGTTTTAATCCTTTTCTCATGTCGATGTAATATATATGTAAGAATCTGGAACTTGAAGTCACAAAACAATACTACTTCGGCTTAGGCATAATGCCGAAGTAGTATATATGCTAGTAATATCAAGGATGGGCATTTGTAAAACACTTAATTACAACTTAGGGATTCCTATGATGCCGAACTACTATAGGGAAGGCAAACTTAGTTGATTAACACCTAAATTCATTCAAAAGCTCAAAGTGATCTAATACTACTTCGGCATTTTCATAATGCCGAAGTTGTATAGAATTGACAACCCATTTCATTTGATGATCAAGTGTTAAACTTTGTGGAAAGTGGAATGGAATCCTAGTACTACTTCGGCATATATGAAATGCCGAAGTACCTTATGATAAGAGCATAAAAACGAAGTCCTTTGTAAGGTATTAAGAATGTAGTCGATGATTGAAGTGCTAGATCCATAAGAACAACTTCGGCATTCATGAGAAGCCGAAGTTGCTCATGGAATGTGAAAGATAAATTGATCATGATTCCAATTAAAAGCCGAACTAATGTATACTTATCAATCTAATTGATCAAATACCTTAACTTCGTTAAGTCTTAATGTTAAAACTTTTCTTGTACAACTTCGGCATCTTGAAGATGCCGAATTACTTAAAGATTTTGATTCATAATGTCGAGCTATGATTGGGATGAATTCGTCTAGTACTACTTCGGCATTTTAGAAATGCCGAAGTAGTATGTGTTGTTAATGTCAAGGTTTCTAGCTAAGCAAACATGGTTCAAGATGATCACATAGACCACTAGCACTACTTTGACATTGTGATACCCCAAAATGCCGAAGTACTTATTAAACCAAATGCCTATCTAGTCTTGACCAAAGCCGAACTTGTACATAAACACAATGTAAAACTTGTATGTGAATTCAAATAATGAACCTGTATTGATTTCTAAATGTTGATCAGCGTGTATTGAATGTTAAACTAAGTAAACTAAACTAAGACTTATGTGCTAATACCCATTAATGTGATGGTTGAACTTGATTGTTAAGTGTGTATGTAATCTATGTCAAGTTATAGAAGTGAATATATCTACAAAATCTTGAAATAATTAATGTGTTTTTTTCCCCGTGTTTAATTAAGTGACTAAATCAAGATTTAGATAAACTAAGTAAAGGTGTGTCAACTTATGAATTAAGACAAATGTAAATCATGAAACGAATGAACACCTTTCTAAATTTAGCAATTGATGTGGTTCTTGAAAAAGAATTCAAATCAATGAATTCACTTTTGATGGCATTCCTAGGTTACTAATGTTCAACTAAAACTTACTCGTATCTTCGATTACGTCTTTGATCATAGGTTTGCTTTGATAAGCACCTTAACAACAAGTACAATAGTGTACTTAACTTCTGTGCCTCTTTTTCACTTGCCTCATCAGTTATTATACTGTATTCACGATCACTGTGAGTTCACTGCCCCCTTTCTACTTTACTTTGATTTACTTCGGGGTTGAAAAGCATGTACTAACGTATTTTAACAATTGTATTTTACTTTTGTTATTACAACTATTTTAGAACTTATTACTGAACTTTTAGTCTCGATAATGATGCCATGTAAAACTGTTTAAGCCTTGTACCGGCTGGGGTTAAACAGGTGTACATGGTAGGTATTATTGGAGCTCATACACTTATGTCACTGTGTTGACACATGGAACTTATGTTAGATACTTGGGTAAAATCCAAAGTCCATGTTTGTAAAATCTACACTACTAATCAATTCCCACAGTAGTTGGGATAGACCGTGGGTAATTATGGATAGCGCTATTTGAGGGTCCACCCGGGTTCCTCCATCATGAGACATATGCTCAGTGATGCATATTTATTTTTCTAACTTAGTCTTACTATTGAGAGTATGACTGTAGGGTAAAAGTGTTCGCCGGGCAAATGAAATAGTGTAGGCTCATGTATATGCAATGTTCCATGCTTTTAACTTATACTTCTTTATTATATATATGTTATTTCTATAATACTGCTTGCTTTGCAAACTGAACTGTTTTCACAGGAACGAACAACTTTAGAAAACGAACTATGAACTCACCAGCTATTTTTATAGCTGACACTTGATTTTCATGCTTTTCAGGACCTGATAATTAGGTCGCTTGTCTCTCGAGTCAGCTGTCTACTTTTGGTTCTTCAGTGTTTCAACTACTATGTTGTATTTTAATTATCATCATCAGATTGTAATTTCAATACAACATCTTCTGTATAAGTCATGCATGGCTTAATCTTGTATTTTGTAACTAAACTTAAAGGGTTGAATACCCTGAATCGATGTAACTTCTGTTTATTTTAATGGCAATGTGTTATGATCTATAAAACTTGTGCAATGTATCTTGCTTGACTGTGCATCCCGTGTTTTCGCTTTAGCGGGGTGTTACAATCACAACCTAATAACTTGGTTGTTAACATTCATTCAATCCAAACGTTATAACGAATCATGTCTATGTAATTTCCAACGATTATAAGTTAGATTACATAGTTGAAAACATAATTGGGAGCATGAGAATGGTCTATTTTATTATTATTGTTTTATTTCATTAATCAAGTCACTATGTTTAGTTTAATTGAATCAATCAACAAATCAATTTTAAGTTTTATGTCTAGTTTATTTAACATATTAATTAGTTTAACACTTTCCCATGATTCCCTAAGTATACGATACTCTACTCACCCTTACTAGTTAAAGGTATTTACTTTCTATATTTGACTGACTCAGCAACATCGGTCAAATTTTGGCACCGCTGTCGGGGAATCGGTGTGCAAAGTGTTAATCTTTTTTGGAAAGAACAAAAATAATTAGCTTTGTTTTAGTTAGTGTTTCCTTTTGTTTACCTTTATTTTTAGTGGTTCAGTATTACGCGAGGTGTGTTGAATAGTGCAGGCTTACAGGTATTGGGACAACAAAACATTGGAGTCTACCTGCCATTACAGGTACTATTCTAAACAATTCTAAGCAAGTGTTGATCGCTGCCAAAAGAATTAAATCTGCTTTTGAATTAGAATATAAACCAAACAAGAGATATGTTGAAGCTGTGTCTCATATACAGGCTAAAACAATTTTAAGTAATATTGGTTACTCTGGTGATTTGTCTTCTGTGGTCAAACTTAAAACCTTAACTGGTATTTGCAATTATTTGTTGAGTACAATCATTAAGTCTTTACAAGTTAAGTCTGGTAAATATGAAGGAAGTAGATTATGCTGAAATGATTATGAATAACTGTGACAACCGTCACCTGATTATTCCGTCCGGTCAAGACTCAGTTCGCCGTCGTCTATAATAGAACTAAAAATTTAATAATTTATGTTTAATAAATAAAATTTGATCGTATCTTGACGTTCT
>JAOEHQ010005932.1:0-17683 GCA_025447715.1 Asclepias incarnata
TTGATTTATGTTAATGTTAATTTGTATTAAGATATTTTATATTTATTGATTGTTTTACCTTTTTTATTTATTAATATATTTGCAGTACATTTTCTAATCCAGTTTTTTTATGCAGGACATGTTAAAGATTAAAGTTTATTATAAATCAAAAAAATCAAAAAGGATATAACTGTAGCTAATAGTATAAGTTTTAAAGCATAGAATACTACTTCTATATGCATGCATTGGGATAAAATATCTAAAAGAAGTGTCTAGACTTCTTATCCCCAAAATCCATTTGAGACTCTTTGTTCTACAAAAATCTTCAACCATTGACTTCTACTCCTAATCAAGAAGTAATCTATATCTCCTCCTTCCACTGTTTCTTTCTTAAAAAAAAAAAAAAAACTAAATCTAACTATTTTGTTTCGTGTTTTTATATCGTGATTAATGTGGTTGCTTTGAAGGTGTAGCTTCGGATTTTTCCTTCTCCTTTTTGATTTATGTTAATGTTAATTTGTATTAAGATATTTTATATTTATTGATTGTTTTACCTTTTTTATTTATTAATATATTTGTAGTACATTTTCTAATCCAGTTTTTTTTATGCAGGACATGTTAAAGATTAAAGTTTATTATAAATCAAAAGAATCAAAAAGGATATTGAGGTTAGGGTTTTATCATAAATTTTAAAAACTCATAAGCTAATAAGTATGTATATCCAATTGTTTAGTTCTATATGTGTGTTTTTTTATCTGAAAGTATGTATATACAATTCTATCATTAAATGTATGTGTGATTTTATGAAAATTAATATGTTTATTTTATAGTTCCATATATGTGTTTTGTGTATTTAAATATCTTTATACGAGTGTTTACTTTGATTCGTGTTTATGCAGGTTATTAAGCATTTGAAAAGAAGCCAACAAGCAATTGAAAAATCAACTTATGATAGTGAACTTGGGCGAAGGTATTGTTCATTGATTCAAATAAAGTTCTCCTGTATAGCTGTACTAGAGGTGGCATGACAGCCAATTTGGGTAACATGTAATTTTTCCATTTTTTTTGGTAGCTTTTCTATTACCTCGACGCCCAAATAATCAGAAGCAAAATTATGAAAGTTGATTGCGATTCCAAGTTGCACTAAAATGTGTAGCCTTGATTGGTGTTTGTTCCCATGATTCCATCTGTTGTTTGCTTTAAGCTTTTTGAATTGAAGGAAGAAGCAAGTAGATGCTCATTGCCAATTTGTATTAGTGTATATATGGCAGTACTTTTTTTGGTTGGTGGATATTTTGTAAATGATATGTGTATGTTATATTTTAGGTTTTTCATTTATTAGTATACTAAATATATCATATTAAAGAGTTATCATTTGCTTTAGTATAAGCATTATATTATCATTAATTAATGTATTTCAATTGGTAATATTTAGTATCCATTCTTTTGTGTTGTTATATTAATATTGTCAAATATGATGCTTTTATCCCGCCGCGAAGCGCGGTAATAATTAACTAGTTATATATAAAAACTAACTTTGGAATGTGAGAGGGTTTTACTGTAGCTAATAGTACATAATTTGTTGCTTGGAGTACAACTGAACATTGCATGTTTCCTTTTCCCACTTTGTACACACATACGCATACATAGATACATATACATATATAACAAATGATACAACAGATAATTTACACACACACAACATACACACACATATACATAAAACACACCCATGTAAATTGCCGGGAACCGGCGGTTCCGGTTCATTGGCTTCTTTGACTTGGGCTAAAATGTAACCAAAAACTCAGTATTAATCTCGGTTGGGAAGAACCAATCATCATCAGCAACAACAAAATCAAAGGCGGATATGTTCGTCGTCGATGCCGGTGGTTGTAGGAAGTCCCGTCGCCGGTGATTATCGGTGGTCTCCGTCGCCCGTAATTTTCAATAGTTGTTATAGGTGTTTTACTAACCGCTGTTCTTTTTCTTCATTCCTCTTTGAAGTTATTTTCCAAAATTTTCATTTGATAAAGTGTTGTTACTTATGGAAATGGCAGAGATGGAAGAGTTGTTAAAATTGTGAGAGAGGGGAAGGTGTGAATTTTGTGGAAGATGGATAATAACATAAATGAATAAATGAAATGACAATATATGGATATTACTATTATTCCATTCATCCAATCTTAAATAGAATACAGCTGTACAAAACTTTATCTATTTATTTTCCATTCATCCAATTTATTATTTTTTAATATTAATATATTGAATCTAAAAGTATACGGATAGTCCATTAATGTTTAAATGTTTTATTTACATATTTAATTATATTTATAAAGTTATCCGGTTCTTTAATCCGATTCGACCGGTCCGACCAGTGATCAGTAAGGAGACCGGTTTTTCATCCGGTCCGGTCGTGAAAACATTGATTGGAGTTTAATTAATTAATATTTGTTAGTTGATTGTTAATTTATATATATTTGTCATATTCATAGAAGATATTTTGTCGATACCTATTTGTTCTCCGGATAAGATTGTCGATCAAACCAGTTTTATGATTTGAGTTAAGACTACTGTAGCTAATAGTATAGGTGGATATGCATAAAGTACAAGTGAACAAAAAACCAAAGTCTAAAAGTACATCCTCTCCAGCATAAAGTACAAGTCCATAAACTTTCATTTCTTATAGGTAAAGTTACAAGCTTTTATGCATTTAATACAACTTTTACTAACTACAATAATATTTGTTTTAATGACAATGTAATAAATATTTTTGTGATAATTTATATTTTAATTTTAATATATAATAACATTTTACTTAATGACGAAACAAGAGAATTTATTTCAAGAGTGCAAATTCAAAACGATAGTGTTACATTTTGTATGTATTCAATATATTTACTTTTTTTTATGTTACATTTTGTATGCATTCAACATATCTTAAAACAGTCATCATCAAAATCTTATATTTATTATATGCGTATTCTTGGTAATATGATTAACAAATAGTATGTTTTGGTAACTATCACCAAACAAAACTTATAATTTGGTATCTAAACTAGAAGTCTAAGTTCCGCAGCGAAGCGCGGGGTAAAAAACTAGTTACGGATATATATATATATATATAACTATTAAAATAAGTTATTACAGTCAATTCAAAACATATACTTATCATTATTTTATTCCTTGCACATATTTAATAGTTAGTAGTTTTTATACAATTACGACAATTTTCAATTGTTGATTCACTTTAAATTTATTTATGTTAGTACATTACAAGTAATTCATTAAAAACTATTTGATGTTTTTATATGAAACTTTGAACGATATTTGTAAAACTATATAATATTTGATATATTATGTAACACTACTTTATTTCTTTTATCTTTCGGGAAAATAAATACTCTTTATTATATTATATTTATATTGTTAAAGTATAAACCAAAACTATTGTCTATTGGTTGTAGCCCATATTATCTTTTATTTAATTTAATACGTTATTATTATTATTATCTTTTTGAACTTTTATTATTTTCTCGTTGATTTTATTATTATTATTATTCTAAACTTGTCGAAGCTATAACAAATTTAACCCCGTAGCCTTTTTTCCAATATTTAATCTCGTTCACACTTTTATTCTATTTATAAGTTTTTAGAACACTTTTTATTCAATCTTACCGACACATTTCAAGTTTAATAATGTTAAACTATTTTGGGACAAACCTCGTAAACAAACTTTCGATCAAGATTTGAATATATTAATGGCCAACTGAAGGCAATAATTAATGTAATTAATGGCATTTCTTAGGACTTAACCATTATTCGATATTTATATGAATAGTACATCAGACGAAGCTCTTTGATATCGTATTTATTGCATATACAAAACTATTCGACGGATCACATGTGAGTTTTGTAGCCCCTATCTTTTGTGAAACTTTGGGGTGGAAAGTGTACTCAATTTTCTAAATAAGTGTCGATAGTTTTTATTGTACAATATGCTTAGAACTATATGCGAATACTTATGTGAGCGTCTTCAGAGACATTATCCCAATACTTAATGTTATTGTTATAAATGTGATACTTATTGTGAAACTCATTGTGAAACATATTGTGAATCTCATTGTGAAACATATTGTTGTGAAACATTTGATCTAAAGGCAGGTTATTGAACCGTAAGGCCACGCATATTCTAAATCAGGCAGGTCGCTGAACCGTGAGTCCAAATCTATTATTGGGAATCAGATATCAATGTCATCTCATAGCACTTGTTGTGTGCTCATCCGGTCGGCCATTGTACCCCTCTTACGAGGATATTCCCAGATGCACAATATGGCGATGCGAAGATCTCTTTTATGGGATTTAATGTGAATTCATCATACTTGAGTAATCTAAATACTATTATGTTGTTATTGTGTTTGGTTGTAGTTGTGTGAACTTTGATCAGTAAACATTATGAATTCTATGCCAATCTATGAGAACTCTATGTAAGTGATTATTTGGCTCTAAGTTATTGTACAATCACATGGATATATCGACACAAACGATTTTGTTATCTCAAACCTACAAACTCACCAACCTATTGTTGACACATTTAGTACACTTTTCAGGTTATCAAGTAAATCAAGGAAATCAAGGATTGAATGGGCGCTAGAGACTTCATTCATGTGATCCCTGATCCATATGCTCCCTTGTATATGGGATGAAATCTTATGTTATTTGTATGATGTTCATGCTGAAACAATGTTATGTTTAGGTTTGCTTATAACCTATCTCATTTTAGAGTTGCTCTATGTAATTTCCATGTCATGCTATAATTTACCCAATCTGCTGATCCAGAATCTGAAGCTGAAGTACCTCTCACCAGGAAAAGGAAAGCTACTGAAGAAACCTCAGGATCACACCAGTTGTCTACTTTTCATTTATCTTGTTTTGTAAATAGATTTTTATAAACAATGTAACAATGTATTTCTGATTCATTTCTTCATGTATAAGTTGTAACGTGTTTGTTCCCCAAGCAAGATAAAACTGATCTAGTCTAAGATAACTAAAAGGAAAAACTTTAAGGCACTAATGATCTATAAAGTGTCCTTAGTAAAAAAATACTAGACTCTATCATCTGAAGATTTTACAAAACTAAACAGATACAACTTGTAAAATCTTACAATATTACAAGACAAATAGGGGGAATTTGTTAGTCCAGTTTCACTGGACCTTTAAAAGTATTGTCCAGTAATATATCGAAGACTAGTAATCATTTACTTGTATAGTGAACCTATTTATGGGTTCAGATTACTAGGGCTTCACTCCAGTCTAAATCGAACGAAATCTGAAGCATTCTTATTGAAGTCGAAGACTAAAGAAAAGAAGATAGAAGATTGTCTCAGCGGCGAAGTCCAGCAGACAAGCTTATCAGATGAAGACTGGAGACCTCTTCAGTGGAAAGTATCTAACAAGTACTTTGCACTGTTTTCAAGAATACTGTAACAACCGTCACCAGAACGTACTAGTCAACCGTATCGAGCATGTTCATTTATGGGAATTGAGATCAAGTCTTCACGAGTTCGTAATAATTCGAGTGGTGAATGTTTAAAATTGGAATCTAATAATGAGGTGCGAGTTCAAAAAGGAATAGCTAGTTTCTTATAGAAATGTAAAGTTAAAATGCAAAATATTTCAAAATAAAATGTATTTATTTTATGAACGTCAAAATAGTCAAGTTTATAGTCGTTGCGAACGTAACTGAAAAATAAAGTCTTTGGTGTCGACTAAATGTTTTAATGAGTTACGAGTCTAAAGGTTTAATCAAATGAATTATTTTCGGAGAGAAACCGGCTTTACTCGCGAGAGTGTTTTTGGTAAACTAAAACCACCTTCCATTCTTTCTTTCTTTCATTTCCATGTCTCACTCTCTCTCTAACTTTCTCTCTCTACAATTCTCTCTCAAGGATTTGATCGAATCTTGATTGGGAATCATTTGTTAAGTGTTTTATGTAATCAACCATTCGATTTCTCTTAGAAATGTTTTTGATTTCTCAAAAATTCATTGAAAAACATCTAAACCTGTAAGTCTTTTTGGACAGCTCTTTTGAGCTCGAAAATCAAGTGTTTTGGGTCGTTTTTCGCATCAAAACTCTAGGGAACATGTTTACCTATCAGTTGGGATGATTTCTAGCCTTTAAACGAGTCGATTTGATGTGTTTTAAGCCAAGAATGTGGTTGGTCAGTCCAAGTGCGCACAACAGCTTTGCCAACTGCGTGTGCGAGTTTTCATGCTCCAAATGGCTTCGTTTTCGAGTCTAAATCGCTCCTTGATGTCCCTACGTGTTATACTATCAATATACTTCAAATTCCATAAAAAATCGAGACGTTTTTATGGTGTTTTGGTCAAAAAAGCACTGATGAACAGCCAAGTGCGCGACACTATTCATTCAGCACATATTTGAGTTTTTCAAGCCTTAAATCGTATCGTTTTTTACTCTAAATCGTTCCTTTATGTTCCCTAAGTGTTGTACTATCAATATACTTCATGATTTATCATTAAACGAGTCGTTTTGATGTAGTTTTAAGGCAAAAACACTGTTCATCACACGATTTGTGTTTTTCGAGCCTTAAATCGTAATGTTTTCGAGTCTAATTCGTTCCTAGATGTTCCCTAGACATTGTACGACATGTGTAATCAAAAACCAAGTCGTTTTGATGTCGATTCGTTTGGTAATTTGGTCAAAAACGCGGCTGTGGTCAGACTGCAAGTGCACATCATTGTTTGAACAATTTTGACTTTATGTTGACCTGGTCAACGCGCATTTGACCGATCAACGCGTGTTAGGTCTGAGTTTTTGACTTTCTGAGCGTTTTTGGGTGTCCGTTGTTTGTTTCTTGTCGATTTAAAACGGTTTCGTATGACCAAATGATTTGAAAGTAAAAAACGTGATTAAACGGACTTAATGAAATGAACTAAGGTTTAAAAGCAACACATTATGAGATTAAATGGACTTTTCGATAAACCTTAATAAATGAGTTTCAATGGCATTTCTTAGGAGCACTAGTTTAGGTTTAATTGTTTCTTTGGAAACATGGACTTATTGTTGAATTGTGATTGATATAGATTGGTTGATAGTGTGTGATCGAGATTTGGACGTTGAGACGGTTGCGGACGGTACATACTGTACTCTAACCTTTATATCTTTACCGACTTCTAAGGTGAGTTTCGTAGCCCTCTTTTATCGAGCTTTTGGGGTGGAAAGATACTAAAACTGTTTTCTATTATTTTTATGCGGTAGATGCTAATTATGTTTTACGTACTACCTATGTGAGGTTCAGAGGTTCAGAGTATAATGCTTTAGTCACACTTATCTGTACAAAAAGATGATCGAGACAAGTCGTATGTGTCGAGTCAAGTCATATGTGTGTAGACAAGTCATCTGTGTGTGGTCAAGTCATATGTGTGTGGTCAAGTCATCTGTGTGTGGTCAACTCATCTGTGTGTGGACAAGTCATATGTGTGTGGACAAGTCATATATTTGTGGTCAAGTCATATGTGTATGGTCGAGACATCAGACATAAGGCAGGTTGTTGAACCGTAAGACCGGACATCAGATATAAGGCAGGTTGTTGAACCGTAAGACCGGACATCAGACATAAGGCAGGTCGTTGAACTGTATGACCAGACATACCAATTTATGCTTAATTTTGGACATACAACTTTATTATCATTCAGTGCTTACTAAAGCTCATCAACTCGATACTCACATATTCTTTATGAATTTTACTATGAATTGTATTAAGGTTTACTTTGTCTTTATCTTTTTGTCATAAAGAGTCGTTTGATATAAAAATGGGTTTTCTTCAGACAAAACAGATTCACTGTGTTCAAAAGAATTTCATTGGTCTTTTGGATTAAACTTGTTCACAACTAAACCTACGAACTCACCAACCTCGTGTTGACGTCTTTAAGTATATTTTCAGGTTATTTCAAGGATGGACTTATGGGCTTAGAGGCAGGAGACCTTAGCTGGATTTAAGGATCAGTTTGATGATGCATATAGATGATAGACTCGAGCACGACGCTTCGGTTTTATCCCGATTATGAGATTCTTTTGTGTTGTAATTGACTATTTGGATGGTGTTCAATATAACGTGATTTAATATGTACATTAATAAACTTCAGGGGGCGAATTAAAAATTTTTTTCTTAACAAATATGTATTACGGATCATTTCCCATATAAAATAGGAATGAATAAAGAGTAAATTTAATTTGTGTCTTAAAAAGGAAAGGTTTGTTGACATAAAAACAGAAAGAGAAGACTTCACAAGAGATCCACCAAATCATCAAATACAACAAAGATCCGACCCGTTTAACCATTTTCTAACAGAGAAGAAGAGAAGAAAAGAGGAGAAAGGAGGGGTTTTACATTACATTCACACTGTCATATAAATAGATTGATAGATCTGTTGAATACACACACACACACATATATATATATATATATAGTATATATATAGCAGATCTATAGATACAAAGTGTGTTGTAATAGATTTGAAGATGAATATATTCAGACTCGCAGGTGATATGACTCATCTCGCCAGCGTTCTCGTGTTGCTTCTCAAAATTCACACTATCAAATCATGCGCTGGTATCATTCATTTCCCCTTTCATATTGTTTTTTTTTTTTTATAATTATTTTTTTTTTTTATAAAAATTTTAATGAAAAATTTGATTTCCGTAAAATGCGCTGTTATTTTATGACAGGGTTTATTAATTAATGAATAGTATTAGTAATGAGCTCTTGGGGTGTAGTGATCCAAGAGGGAGGTGGGAGGCTTTGCCTCTCTGGATATTCCGGGTTCAAACTTGGCATTGACGTTTAATTACTAACTCGGGGAAAACTAACTACTAACAACTAACATTTGTCGTTCAAAAATAAAAAAAATAAAATAATGAATAGTATTAATATGATGCATTACTCATTTACTTATCTTATCTTAGTCTAGATTTTGTTGCTTAGGGTTGGGGAAAGTTGCAATTGGTGAGTTGGGAGAAACGTTCCGTTTGTTATTATTAGCAACGGCTTAGTAATTGCCGCAATTACTAGTCAAATGTAACATTTTGTTCGAAATATTGCTTTACGCCTTGCATGGCTTCATTATTGTTGTGTAACTATTGTATACATTGTAATGGAATACCTAGCTGACCTGACAAGCTAATCTAGGAGCTTTTACCCTAGCACTTAATATGCAGCATTATAATACGTAATAACATTAGCGAAATAACTCCGGCGGGGTAGCCTAGTGTTTGGTGGAGGCTTGGGTTCCTCCTAAAGGATATTTTAAGTTCAGATCCCGTAGGCTTAAAAAGGAACCCTTTAGTGCCCCTTCATAGGAGATGTGTGTGGTTTATGCTGGGGATATTCTTGCCTAATTCCCGTGGATTAGCTAACCACCGAAGGTGTGACAATACCACGGCCTTCCGAAATGTAAACATTATGGTGAACCTGAATGCAACTTCTTTTAGTAAGTTACAAAATATTATGCATACGTGATTCATTGCAGTCGCATGTTATCTTGAAATGCAGGTGTTTCACTGAAGACTCAGGAGCTCTATGCACTAGTATATGCTACTCGCTACTTGGATATATTCACAGATTTCATTTCAGTCTATAATACTGTTATGAAGTTAATTTTTCTTGGAAGCTCTTTCTCTATCGTATGGTATATAAGGCGCCACAAGATTGTCCGTAGATCTTATGATAAAGATCAAGACACTTTTCGACATTATTTTCTCATAATTCCTTGTTTGCTGTTGGCTCTACTTATTCATGAGAAGTTCACTTTCAAAGAGGTAACCAAAATAGGGTGATGTTAGGCAGATGCCTATTATTTTGCTATGTGGAATTTGTTGTCTTGCATACATTAAAATGTTTATATTGGCCAGATAATGTGGACATTTTCTTTATACTTGGAAGCTGTCGCCATACTTCCTCAGCTGGTTTTGCTGCAAAGAACTAGAAATATCGACAACTTGACTGGCCAATATGTATTTCTTTTAGGGTAATGCAATTCACTTGTACGTTTTTATTAATAATATTTGACGTGATGTATAAGACTCTAAGCTTAGCCTCCTTTTGATTTTTCTGGTGCAGAGCATACCGTTCATTGTACATTTTGAACTGGATCTACCGCTACTTCACTGAGCCTCATTATGTCCATTGGATCAGTATGTCTCTTTTATGTTACGTCATGTATCTATAAATTGTCACAAACACTTTGAATATTTACTTAAATAAAAGTAATGCAAATATGGGATTGCCTCCGTAGTCCATAACATGTAGTACTATTGATCTTGCAGCTTGGATAGCAGGCCTAGTCCAAACATTGCTTTATGCTGATTTCTTCTACTACTACTTTGAAAGGTATAATGTCATGTAAAGGCAATATACTTTTCAAAAAAAAATAAAAAAATAAAAATGTAAAGGCAATTTAAGTTAAAGCTTCTTGATGATTTTTTGCTAAAAATCTGAAATTTTCTTTTTCTAAATACAGCTGGAAGAACAATGTAAAACTCCAATTACCAGCTTGATGCTCGATTTATGATAATGATAGAGGCAGGTGATAGAGTCGTGAGAATCATACTTTTTATATAGTTTGTCTTACAGGGGTGTATGCTGTTTCTCTTCTTTCTATTCGCTCTTAAACTTCCTATCATGGAATTGTAACCTCCTTTTCTCCAAAGTAGCAGATCATTTATATCAGAGATTATATTAATCATAACTTGGATACATATTAGTTTGCATCTTAATACATTTGCATAAGAATCTAATTAAATTATGTGTTATATATTGAGAAAAATGCTTGGCCCGTACGTGGAATAGACTAGCTCGACTAGCAAAGGAAACTGAAGCATAGCAAATAACGTCAATGGAACCGAGGCGAACAATATAACAGGTGCAGCTATCCATGATATTTCATCCCGAAGCAATAATGCAAGTGTTGCACCAAATGCTAACATTGTGGTAGCAAGTGACAAAAAAAGTGATACGAGTGCAATTATCATTCTCTTAGGTAGCGCATAGAAAAAGTCTTCTTCTGCATAACGGGAAGTAAGTATTGCCAAGAACATCAAAACAGAAGTCGTTGAAGCAAATAGCGCAATGGCATCTGATAGTATAAATAAGAGAAAGATTCCATCCTCTAGGAAGAGTGGTAAACCGGCACTATTGTTGCCACCTGGCACTGTAAAGGCTGCAGCAAACGCCATTGTGACCACGAGTGCCCCCACAACCGTAGATGAGGATGATGTGTCCTTCATCCATGTTTCTCCTTCGTCAAGTAAGTCCTTGTGCTCTTCAGTAAATACCATTCTAGGTGTCATGAGATCTTTGTTTAGAGCTTCCTTATACATAGGTTCCACATGTTTTTCCACTTCCTGCAACATTAGCATATTTTATCACATCTAATATCTGCAGGATAATATAGTTTCTTAATTTGGCATTTGGATCTACGTTTTGAAGCATATGATTGGTAGTTGCTATATTATGTTTGGATTAACAGATTCTGCTTCTTATTGGAGTATTTAATAATTTTAGGGATTTAACAATCACTTTTGAATGAAGAGATTGGCTACAACAAAACTGATTATCAAAGGGGGATAATAAATGACATAATTACTCTTTTTTTAAAATTTTGACCTGATTTGAGACTTTTACTTGAATCTTACAAGATGCATCTCCAATGTTACAATAATATCCTTTTTAGTCATTTTTTAAAATAGTTTCTTATATGCAAGGGATATGTCAAACATTCATATAGCTGATTATATGATTATTATAACTTAAACAACAGTTAAAACACTTACAAACATTTCCCCTGCAGCCTCTTTTATAGCACTTGATTATTTAAAGATTATTCAATATCACACTATCATTTTCAAAAGACACATCCAAACAAAAACCGCTAAGTAGTTAGGTTTATTGTCAAAAAGCATGATCACCTTGAACCACTGAAGTTCCCTTTGCATTTGCAAAGCTGCACCACTAACAGTCTTAAGGCGGGGGAGAGGCGACAACCTCGCGGCTATATGCAAGGGGTTGTCTTGATTAGGATTGTTAGTTGCTGCAAATACTTTATGCCCTGTCATCTGGTATGCAAGATTGAAAACTTTTTCTTGACGATATCTTATGGCAGCAATGAACAAATAGAACCCTCCATCTTCATACCAAACTATATCTGGGTAAGTCTCAACACACACTTTTATAAGTTCATAAATCCCAGATTTCACAGCTGTAGATACTGCAGTTCCTAGTATATCCCATGCTATATTATGGCTGCCTTTTTCTATGACAATCGAACACATTTGCTCCACAAGCTTTAGTGTCTGCAAATGCTTTAGTTTCATATTATATAAATCTTTAGTACACGGAGCTACCAGTAGGGTCAACTTTGAGACAAGCGACCTGAAGGGGTTGTCTGATGCTTTTTCAAGAGTCACAGGAATCCCTTATCCAACACAACACAATATTTTGTTTAAATTAGATGTCTTTAATGCGGATAAATTATTAAAAATATGTGTTAATAGGGAGACCATACATGAGTAAATGAGATGCTGGAAGGGCTGTAGCTGACTTCCACTAGGAAAAACTTGTGGTTTTGTAGCCAACACTTCTAAGGCAGTCTGGCCATTCCTATCTTTCTGAGTAACCAAATTCGGGTACTTTTTTACTAGAAAAAGGGCTACATCTGAAGCACACGAAGAAAGGCGGAAAAAAAAAACAAGATTAGGGTTGAGTTTCGTAAGAATTGTTTGTATTTTGTAGATGAGAATAAATGAGTTGATTCAGGTAAACTTAATCCCTGAGGTCAAAACTCGCCCAAAGTGCGTTGTTATTTGTTAATGCCTAAAACCAGGTCCTTGATATTATTAAAATATTTTGTGTTTTTTTTTAACTTTATCATAATTGACATCATGTAAGTATACAAAAATTGTTCGTTCAAAAGCATACTGATCTTGATTTGAATCTGTTTTAGGGCCATTACCTAACCCGCTGCTTTGCCATCTTTAGGATAATAGTATTTTGTAAATGGTTAGGAATAAGTACAAGCTACTAACCACAAAAACCGGAAGTTAGGGTGAGGGTTAATAGATCAGCACCAGAAACCCCAGTGTATGGACTGGTACCATCCTCCCCAGGCTCATCTTTAGTCACCTCCAATAAGTACTTAAGTGTATCTTCTCGACCATACCATGCTGCCAGCTTTAGAGCAGTGTGTCCATCCGTATTAGTAATCTGGGCAATGTCCGGATCTTTTGATATCAATAGCATAGCATCTGTAGTGTTCCCGACCTTGGCAGCATAGTGAAGGGCGGTGTTTCCCCACCAGCTTTTGGCACTCAGTTTCTGGACATCTGTATCCACCATCTTTTCAATGATTTTATTAACAAATTGGTGGGAAGAGTTGGTTCCAATTGCTATGTGCAGTGGTCTTTCCCACCAATAGGTTATCTTTGCATCGAGTTTATCGGGATAAATGTTAAAAGTGTTTTCCACGGCGTCCCAATCATCGTTCATTGCAGCTTTGTAGATAGGGAGATTGCGGATTGATGTGGTGTCGTCGTAGTCCATATTGTACTTGAATTTGATAGATGAGAAAGTCGAGGGAGGTTTTCCAGAAGAGGGATTAGAGGATACTACTTTAAATCAAATATATAATAAAGATGTAGTGGTTTGGATACTACTTTAAAGTCGAGGGGGGGGCCTTTTCAGGGGAGTTGTAGTGGTTTGGATACTACTTTAAATCAAATATATAATAAAGATGTAGTGGTTTGAATACTACTTTAAATCAAATCAAATATATAATAAAAAGTCAACACTCGCAGCCTTAGCCGCCACAGGTTATGACTCCAAGTTGATATATAAATTGGTTTTGGAATTTTAATTTTGATATACATGATTAAACTTGTTAATCACTAAAGTGATCATCGAATTATTATGGTTTTCATATTATCAATACTTGTATAACATTTAATCTATACCAATTTTGAAATACGCGGCCTAACCGAGGTATTTCATAATCGAATTATTATTGTTTTCATATTATCTATACTTGTATAATATTATCTATAAGTGTATAACATTTTAAACATTGATTTTGATATACTCGGCCTAACCGAGGTATTTTACAATCGTTTCCGAACTTTTTCCTGGCTACCTCTAATACCTAACAGGATTTGAACCTAAGGCCTCTTGTATAGAAATATATGATGTTAACCATTACGTTACCTTAAAGGTGATATGAGATTCTAAACACTATTAATGACATGTAATAAACCCTTTTGTCTCTTGCAACACAAAAAAACTAGGATTTATACACCGCGCGATGCGTGATGACAAACAGTTTCTAAGACCATTTTTAAACAACCACATTGAAACTTAGTTTATTGGTGTCACGTCAGATATACACCGACTCATTACAATGAACTAAACGAATGCCCGCGTGATACGGCGGTTATGATGGTGGCGGCGGTGTTGGTAGCGGTGGTGTGGTGGTGGTGGTGGCGGCGACGGGTGGTGGCGGTGGCGACCGGCGGTGGCGATGGCGGTGACGAGTAGTGTAGGTTATTGATGTAAAAGTTATTAGTGTAAAAGAGGTAGGGTTGATGTTGTAAATTAATTTCATTAAGGGTATTATAGGTATATCAAGTGAAGATTTTGAAATAATAAGTAAAGAAGATGGGTATTTTTGGTAGATCAAAGTTGTAACTTGAGAAAAGGGAGAGGGGGTTGATGTTTTATATAGTAATATAGATAACTTTTATCATTAACTAAAATCTCAGTTTATTGGTGTCATATCATCGTACGAAAGACACCATTTTAAGCCACAAAAGAAAGAAAAAGCATTAAACACCAATATGCTGAGGGTTCTAATGTCATATGCTGACTATTACGCTGGCTTCGTTGACGCAACACGCCATATGACGGGAATATGCAGAGAGTTAAAGACGATCTTATTATTTTTTGACTTATTTGAACCTTGATGTTTTTATCATTTTATTTGATACGAATACGAATCAAGAAAAATAAATTTGTAGTATGTATAAATAAAAATGATAAGTGAATACTTACAAACAAATAATAGTAATGTTTAAAATTATATTTGCAAATTACAAATTAGAAATATGTCTTGCAATTTTTGGAAAACCCAATTTGCACAGCTCCACAAAAAAATAAAAAAATAAATAAAAAATTGGATAGCTCACTTTCAGTCCTACACCTATACTCACTAACTCACATATGACCATACGTGTCTTTCAGTCCTACACCCATATTTTTTGCTCTCTTCCTCGGTCTCTCTAAAGTTTTCCAAAACCCACTCATCCAAAATACACATAATATAAGATGCGGATAACATATACGCTTCTATCTTTTTTTTATATTGATTTCAATCACAGCTAAATGTTTATAAAAAATTTAAAAATTGTAAGAGGGAAGCATGTATGAACATGCTGCTAGAAGCATATATGTTATCCTCATATAAGATAACATCATTTTATATCTTTTGCTTTCTTCCGACACCTTTTTTTTAGATCTAGGGTTTTTTTCGTGATGATGGTGATATAAGATAAGATTTTTTATTATGTCATTCTTACTACCACCAGATTCTTCCTAATTTTTTTTCTACCTCGAGTAAACTTCCTAAACAGCAATCATCGGTAAAAAGTCTCATCAAGTCGGGTTGAGCATTTCATCGTTATCATGAGCTGCATAATCGGGTATGCAATATTCATTAGACAATAGCTATGGGAGCTGTACAGTTAACAAAGTTTGGCTAGAGAACGATTTATGGTTTGGTAAAATCTATTATGGGAGGTGGCGTATGATGCGTCTGTTTTTGGGTAAAGGACATGATGTTTAATAGTAGAACAAATTGCATTTTTGGTCCCTGTGATATCATCCGATTTGTAAGAATGGTCCAACTTATGTGAAAGTGGCGATTTTGGTCCAGTTTTCATGTTTTAGTGGTAATCTTGGTCCAAAGCGTAACAAATGTTAACTTTAACCCGTTAATGAGAGCATGTGACACGCACGTAATGGGTAAAAGTGTCATTTAATGCCCACTCACCTTTTATATTAATTTATTATCTTTTAATCTAAGCAACATTCACATTAATAAAAATCACATTTCACTCTCCTTTTTCTAGATCTCTGTCAACAATTCCATTTAATTTTCCAATTTCTAAAATCAAACTAAAACCTAATCTAAATCTCCAAAAAATTAAACTAATATGAGTGTATATATATATATATATATATATACAATTACAAACCCTAAAAATATACACACATACATACACATCAGAATCTTGAAGATGAACATCACCACCGCTTTCCTTTTTTCTTGATCTGGTGGGTTCTAGACATATACATATATATATAGATATTATTTAAGAAAATCAGATACCACCATATAATGTCATGGTTTGTGTTGGTGTTGGTAACAGAAGCAATGGCAGCAGCAGTTCCGGCGGCGGTGATGGTAGTTTCACAGATCTAGAAGTATATATGGATATTTAGAGAGAGATTGATGTGAAAGTATACATATATGGAGAGAAGAAGATCCGGCCATAGGAGGCTAAACCGGTGGTGCCCATGAAAAAGATCCGGCATTAGAGAATAGAAAAAATGAAAGAAGAAATAGGTATGGAAGACTTCATATATATAAGACCATGATTCAGATCCATATATAATAGATACAATCCCAACAAACGAATTCAACAAAATCAAACCCAGAAAAAGATTTGTTCTTGTTTTTGTTATGATTCAACAAAATTCAACTAACACCGCCGCACTTTTCGTCTTCACCGCGGGTAAATAAAAAATACAACCGGAGTGGTGTTAAAGTTATGGGTTTAGTTGCAGGTGGTGTTTGACGCTCGTAATTGGTGAAGATGATCCGATGAAAATATGATATTCTTACTTTCTTTCTTTATTTCTGTATTTTATAAAAGTGTATATAAAATTGTTGGGTGTATTTGGTGAAGATGATTTGAACATTTTTAAATAAATAAATAAAAATTGAGTTAGTTGCAACAATAGTCCTTGTTTGTTTACAAAGAAGAAATTGCCCATCACGTGCATGTCACATGTTCTCATTAACGTGTTAAAGTTAACGTATGTTATGCTTTGGACCAAGATTGCCACTAAAACATGAAAACTGGACCAAAATCGCCACTTTGGCATAAGTTGGACCATTTTGCAAATCGGATGATATCACAGGGACCAAAAATGCAATTTGTTCTTAATAGTATTTGGTAAAGGACTATGAGGTATTTCAAACTTTGAAAAGTGAGTTATGGATTATTATTTTTAATGCCAGCTGTCATGTTTTGCATATATAATTCTCCTGTTTTAGAAAGTTTGAATAGAATTAGCTATCAATCAATTAAGTTATATAATTCTCCTGTTTTTGAATAGAATTACCGGCGGTGGTTGTTCGATGGTGGACGATGAAGATTTGGTAGTTTATAAAGAAAGAAAAAGTGAGGGGCCAAAATGTGAAGAGGAGACAAGTCAGTGTCTAAAACAAAGAAAACAAAAGTTTTGTGGCACAAATTTAAAAAAAAACAAAAGTTTGGTAGCAGAAATTTAAAAAGGCAAAAAACTAACTGTAGATAAGGCTTCTTGAATTATAATATGAAACGACTCAACCCAA
>JAOEHQ010005943.1:0-17676 GCA_025447715.1 Asclepias incarnata
ACCTAAGCTTAGGTATGGAACCCCTCACATACCAATTTTTTAATATTTGTTGTATAATAAATAAATAACATGGGCCCCATGAATTTTATGGATTAAAAAACTAAGGTGTGAGGGGTTATATACCTAAGCTAGGTACATGACAGCCTTATACTCTCCACCCTCATATATAAATTAATTTGCAATTTGGTTGAGATGGTTAAGGTGGCTTTGGTACAAGTGACCAAGGTTCAAGTCTTGACATCAACACTATTTGTTCTTCAACATAATTCTCAGTGAAAGAAGACCGGCGGGGCTTTGGCCACCGGTTAGATCCCAAGGGCGACCGGGTTTTACCACTAGTGGGCTTTCGGGCGAGTGGGTTTTCCCCGGAACGTGGAGTTAAGTGGGCTAGGGCTTCGTGCGTCTGGGTTGGGCAAGTATTTGTGTACCTTTAGCAATTGGGGCGCCACGTATGAAATACCCGGTATTGTCTTAGTTGGCCGTTCAAAAAAAATAATTTGCAATTTAGTCCTTAAATTTTTAAGTTATTTATAATCTGATTAATAAGTGTTACAAATTAGTTCTTAAGTATATATAAATTTATTATTAATGATTATTTTTATTTTTATTATTAATAAATTATGTTTTTTAATTTAATATAATGTGGTTTTGATATTAATATAAATGATGATGTGACACCAATAAACTGAGATTTCAGTGTGAGGATTAATGTTTAAAGTAGTTTAGTGTGGCGAGTTAGTATATTACTGACGTGACATCAATAAACTGAAGTTTCAGTGTGACAGGTTAAAAATGGTCTTAGTATGTGACTTGGATTTTTTTTTATTTTATGTAAAGCATTTCCAAAAAAAATTTAGTTTTGTAAAAATTTATGCTTTTTCGGAAAAACTAATCATATATTTTTCTTCAAGATATTTTTGAAAATTTACTTTTTCAAAAAAATTACTTTTTTTTTTACTGAAAACATTAAGTCACTTCTAAAAACAACAAACTTGTAAAACTTGTATTTTTTTAATCTATCATGTAATTCGAATATCGAAACAAAGTGTAAAATCTTGTTAAGTAGGTATAACATGCCATAATTTAGCTTATGCGTATGATTCGATACAATTTGGGTTCTCAAAATGACTTGCGTTTGGATTCTCCAAACGCTAACATCCAAGATTTCGAGAATCTTCACATCACTATCACGAGTTTACAATATGTCATATGTAGCTTAAAAAGATTTTTACCGTCCTTTTTGATAATCAAGTTACGCTATGGTTAAAAAAAATACAACTTTGAAAAGTTTGTTAGTTAATTTAAACATAAAAAATAAGATAGTTAAAAAAAAACAAATGAAAAAATAGATTGTTATTTTAGAACATTACCCCTTATTATTTCGTGTCATTACTCATTAACCCAAAGAATTATTAAATAATGCCTAAGTTAAACCAACTAATAATAAAAACTTGATTATAAATATAGTAATTTTTTTATCCAAGTTTGATAGAAGCCTATGTTACATATATACTAAAGTATCAATACAGATACTACCAAGAACACATTACTTATCTATAATACATTATAAAAGATGTGTTGTGTAGCTTGTGTATGTTAGAACCAATGTGGTATCAGGAATCAAGGGTTCATTATGATTTACCCTTATTATATTATAAAGCATTACCCCTCCCCCTCACTTTTTTTTTCAACTAAGAAGTTGATAACTCTAAAATATCTCTCTCTTTTTATTCAATAATTTAAACATTTCCACTAAAAATACTTATAATATCCTTAATGAAATAATTTACAACATAGATCTTTCAACTCCTAAAATAACTACACTAGCCCCCTTTACATCAACTTCCAAAATGCCCCACTCCACCACCCGTTGTGCCACCATCATTACCAATCGCCGCCGCCACCATCACACCGCCGCCACCAACACCACTGCCGTATTGCGCAGGTACCCTTCTAGTATTCAATCATGAACATATATATCAACTAACACAAAATTATTGTTAAACATATTACCATCAGTTTAAACGGCAATAATTACTCTATAAAACTTATATTATCAACTGTTACTTAATGTTTCAAATCGTTACAACATGAGCATGGGACATTCTTTCTTTCATAATATAATGTTATGTTTGTGCGTCTAGTTTCTAGCAAATAAAATCCCATATTTTAACACATTTTATCACGATTATGAATACTTGCCACAATAATCATGAAACATTTCACCTCCCCTTTTTCAGTAAAATAGCCAAATAAGGAAATCCATTATTATATTCTTGTAATCCTATATTCACATTGATTTTCACATGCCTTTTCTTATTTCTTATAAATTTTTAACTTTTAATAAAAAATATACATTCAATAAATGATACAATATAATTTGATCACATTCATTACAAGAATATTGTAATTGCAAATTTAATACGGAGTACGTATTATCTATCTATTACATTATATCAGAACCAACCATCAATAGATGGATACTTGGGGAAAGTTAAGACTTTGAAGTATCGGGTTTAAATTCGGGTGTGAGTAAAATACTTTTTGGACCGTAGATAGAGGTTTTTTTTTTGGAAATAACTATATTTCCTTTAAAATTAAAGTTAAATATATAAAAAGGCAATGTCGTTGAATCTAAATTTGCCGTTAAAAAAAAAAATTACATCCAAAAGGAAATAAAAAAGGTGCACCTAGGCATGGTTTGGGCTTTGAAGTTAGGTTTCATATTTCATTTTCATTTTATTTATATGAGCGGATAATAGGCAACCACCCTTCACTTTCATCCCTCACTTTTTTTTTTCCAAATTCCTACACATTATATTCATAGCCTTCTAAAAGTCCAAAACCTCCTCTTCTTTCATTTCTTTCTTCTTACATTTTCCACCACCTTCAAACTGGCGATACATAATCAAGAAACTACTCTCCTTGGTGAAATCAAACCAAAAAATAGAAGAATTATGGTAAGTTTTTTGTCACACTAAAGTACCACTACTATAAACTAGTTACACTCTATAGTTTCAATATTGTTGGTTTTTGTTTAAAACATGTGTTATTTGGTTGTGAGTTTTTTCGACGATATATAGAAACTGGCAAGATGTTAGAAATCATATCGACACTAACATGACAATATCGATTGATATGATAATAATGCAGGGTGCAGGAGGACCTGTTGAAGAAGAAAATAGATGGCCACCATGGTTGAAACCTTTATTGAGTGAAAGTTTCTTTATTCAATGCAAACTACATGCTGATTCACATAAGTCAGAATGTAATATGTATTGCTTGGATTGTATCAATGGTCCTTTGTGTTCTATTTGTCTCAATCACCATCAGGACCACCGTGCCATTCAGGTAAACAAAAATAATAGCAACTAATTATAAATTTCATCCAACTTGTTTATATTTTTTTTTTGGCTTTTAACTATTTTGAGTTCAATAATCTTGAAATGGCTATACAACATTCTTTTATATAAAAACAAATCCGGGTTTTGCTTATACATGGATATGGTCATCTACTCATCTGGGTTATTATCAAGTTTGAATCTTTAGTTGTTTTTGCTTACCATTTTTTGAAAATTTAGTTATATGTTCCCCTGTTTTAAGTAAACTGGTTGTTTCGAAATTTATTGAAAATACAAATATAAAAAAAAAAAAATATGGGTTTTACATGGGTTCTCATGAAGTTTGAACTTTTAGTTGGTTTTCTGACCATATCTAAAAAATTGGTCTTCCTTTGAATTCAGAAAAGCGGCTTTTGAACTTTCTTTGTATTTTATTAAAAGTAAACAAAAAGATGGTTTTTACACAAATTTGTATTTAATCATTTGGGTTCTCATCAAGCTTGAATTCTTGGTTTTTTTGAGCATTTTGAAAATCTTGTTCATGTGTTGTGTTTGCAAATAATCAGAAAATCGTGTTTATGCCTGAAAAACTGATTGCGAAACAGGAGTTGTAATCAAATGAAAACTAGAAAAATGTTGAAAACCAAGGGACAAATCTCAGCCACACATTTCCCCCAACTTCTTTCCCTTCTTTCTTTTAAAAAAAAAATCTTTCTTTGATGTTTATTGAAACAAAAAATGTGGATTCAGGATTTTGTCATATGGGTTCTTATCAAGTTACACTAATTTATTTATTTATTTTGTTTTTCTTGAACATTTTGTTTATGTATATTTATTAACTTTGATATTTCTTGATAATTTATTACAATGTTGCAACTAATATGCAGATTAGGAGGTCATCATATCATGATGTGATAAGAGTTTCTGAAATCCAAAAGTTTTTGGACATAACTTCAGTACAAACATATGTTATCAATAGTGCAAAAGTTGTCTTCTTGAATGAAAGGCCACAACCAAGGCCAGGAAAAGGTGTTACAAATACTTGTGAAGTATGTGATCGTAGCCTTCTTGATTCTTTCAGATTCTGTTCACTTGGATGCAAGGTAATATAATAATAATTTTCAAACAATTTATTACCAGTACTATGCTATGAATTTAATTTAATTTTTGTGAAAATGATGAAATTTATTTTTAATTGTTTCACCTACTCTTAGTTGACTTTAGATGGTTACTTGTAGTCCTATTAATGGTGGTCACTGGCCATTTTTTCAGGTGTGTTTGGGATTTGTTTATTTAAAATGTTTATTATTGGTTTTTAATGTAACATACAAGGAAGTTTGAAGGTGTTTTACCCAATGGTCTTTGTATGAGTGGTATCTATATTCCCGCAATTTTCTATAGGTTGTGAGTTTAAGTCTCGTTATATATATATATATATATATATATATAGATATAGATATATGATTTATGAATTTAGTAATTTGATCATTTGAAAATGAAAAGAGTAATGATTGTAGGCGTCTTATCCAAACTGTTTATATGATTTGCGAATGAAATAAACATTTTAGAATGATGAGTTTGAGAGTTGCTTATTCCGAAATGTTTGTATGATTGTTGTTGTTTTACATTGGTCATGATGGCTTATGAATTATGATTGTAGTTTGGTTGAATATGATTTTTTTTTAGTTTCAACTTTCAACCATCATATAATATTTGGGTGGGATTGTTTGTAGATGATCACAAATTTGACTTTATGATGAGTGGAAATGGGAATATGTACATTGAATGAATGATTGATTATTTGAAGTTCAATGGAAAAACACAAATGGGATTCTTATTCTTTCACATTATATTATATAAAATAAAATATATAAATATAAATGGTTTCTTAATCAATGAGTAAATGGACTGAAACAGATTGTTGGGACATCAAAGAATTTTGAAAGGAAAAGGAAGATTTCGTCGGAGATAAAGCATCCGATAATGGCAGTGTCAGATTCCGAGGACTCGTACAATAGTGGCAACCATCTCCGGCGTCGGATCAACCACAACATCACTACGATTCATAGCTTTACTCCATCAACGCCACCTCCAACCGCTGCGAGCTTTAGAACAGCCAAGAGGAGAAAGGGCATTCCCCATAGAGCACCAATGGGAGGACTAATTATAGAATGTTAAGCCCCTTAGACTTTTTACCTGATCACACCCTTACTCACATTTCCAAACACAAGTGCTCTTTCACCTTCAAAAGCCTGTGTGGGGAACCCCCTTCCTTTGTACAAAGAAGCAGCTTATAGGATATAGTTATGGAACACAAACTGTTGGAATAGAAGGGCAAATTGGGAAAAACCAAAATAATAAGCTTTGAAAATGTTAAATATATATTTGGTATATATAGAATAATAAGGTTTTGTTTTCATTGTGAAAAATGTAAAGAATTATGCCATTGTACTTTTATGAAATATATATGAAAAGTGTGAGGCCTATAATGGATATAAAATAAGTTGTGTATGTACTTCTTGTCAATTTATGTCGATCTTGAATTGGTAGGTTAATCTTGATGGAACATCATGGTATCTTAACATTTTTAATTCATGACACTAATTACTAAAAATATTGATTTAGATGTTTAATTATTAGTCATTTTTATTTTTTTGGTTAAAATACATTTCAATTCAAACATAACACGTGAGTGTTGGTTGTTTTCTTGAAAAACGTTATATTCGAGAAAGTCCGATGTGTATAGCAATTAAGATGATTTGCTCTAATTCTCATCTGATACATGCTATTTTCCTTACATTTTTATGTTTAGACTTTAGAACCTTTTCTATTCAATGAGATATTTACAAATTTGTATGAGCGGGTGTGTAATATTAACAAGTATAATTACTTTTACTGTCTATCAAAATTGTAGATATAAAAATAATAATAAATAAATAAATAAATTTGTAGATATAAAATGTAGACACAAATAGCATCACCCATTTCTTTTACACTGCATTCTTGAGTTGTTTTTTGAATAGAAATGAAAAAGAAAAAAAGAAAAAAAGAGTATTCTTGAGTATTTTTCTTAAAAGAAAGGGAAGGATTTGATAGGAAAAGTTTGCCCTTTTTTAATGCCAAACTTTCCGGCCAAATTGGCCTGATTCCAAAGGAAAGTTTTATAGCTTCTAGAAAATGACTAATCTGTCCTTATTCTGGAAAAGAGTATTCCAATCCGTGAACTGCTATTTGGAACTTGTCTTCTTCGTCAGAACAAGTAAAATAACTGCAAGTATAAAGTAACTGTTAACAGATTTCCTTTACTTTTCTCATACATGTAAGACCTCTACAAGTTTAATATAGCCATGTCTTACGTTTTGCATATGTTTAAGATCTATATTTAATTCACATAGTATCATTGATATTTGACATATTTTTAATTAAGTTAAATTATGTTTTAAAGTGTATATTTGTTTGAATATGTAGGTTTGTTATTAGTAATTATACAGGAAGGTCATTATTGTAAAATTATAATTTACTTTCCTTTTTTTTTCTTTAATTATTCTTTCAACTCGAGAATGTCTTTTATGTATATAATTTCTCATCATTTTCTTTCCTATCCATTCTTATATTTTCTTTTTCTTACAGTTTAAACTCGAGAATGCAGTGAGAGTTTCAAGAGTTAAATGGACACTCAATTTCATGATATTTTATTTTCGTTTTGGGTTTTTTAAGTGCTCAAATAATAAGAAGAGTTACATTGACATTTTTAAATGATATCTGAATTTACACTTTATAGTATAAACATTTTGAAATGATCAGAACAAATATCTAGAAAACATTAATAAAAATATCGATTAGGTCACATATACTATAATTAAAGACTTGATTTTTTACGAGTATGCTAAAGAAAATTTTTATGAGCAAGACAAAGTAATGTTTGAATCTATATGAATGATAATATCAAAATCATGAAAGTACTATTTTTTTCTTTTAAACAGAGATATATTAATAATATTAAGGGCCAAGTAACAATGCACTAGAAGGTCTGAAAAATACAATAATACAATCTAGATATACAATAATAAAACACAATCTAGACCCCCTCCCAACTTAATCAGCTATCGTCCTATCGATGCAACTAGTACAACTTCTAACCACAAAATAGTTTCAAGACTTACATATATAACAAAATGTTTACATCTTTGAAATTTGAAATAGATGGAGTATTCATTATATGTTTGCTATAATTATCAAAACTTTCTAAGCCTAAAAACTAGTCCCTCAATATTGCAAAAGTCACCACATTAATTTCTTCATGTAATAACTTAAAAACGCTTATCATTTTTGTAATTAACAAAAGCAATCATTTCAAGCATGAAATATGCATTTTTATTTTTTATTTTTTACTTTGTGAAACTTTTGAGAGGCTTGTTACATAGATATGCATTTCTATATATATTTATGTTAAAGGAACATCATTTCAATTTTCAAACTTAAAGTATACATGTTAAATGTTTTGATTAGATCAATATTCATGATTGATGATATTAATGTAAATGACAATATCTAGGCTAGTGAAAAGAAAAATAAGTGATCAATGATACAAGAAGTTCCATCTTAAACATCATATCAAAGGGACTTCTTAGTTTTGGTGGAAGAAACAATGTCACAAAATCCTTATCAAATACTTTATACTAGACAATATATAGATTAGACCAAAATCACTCTAAAGGGATTCATTGTAGATGGTGCTAATTTTAATTAATGCATTGCAAGAAAAAGACATATATATATAACCAAATATTTTTATTTCTATCTATACTAAATTCGAATGTCTTCAAGAATACCCTTATTCAAATATGATTTTATAAGTTTTATGAAAAGAAATGACACAATGACACACTCGGAAGCAACCATCGATGCAAAGAAAGGTCCATTAGAAGTGGGGAATGACTTGTTTATCTACGGATAACTTTAACTTTGGCAACATGTTGATTGGCTACTTTCTATGGCTCCAATATCATCCTCTATAATTTATAAAAAACATAAACCCCACCCTTTCTTGTCATTAATTATTATTTGTACTTATTAAGATTTCTATTATAATGCCTACATATTAATAATATATAGTCGAGATAAGGGTAGTTGCCCGGGAACCCCTTAATCCCGTAGAAGAATTTTTCCTCTCAAGCTAGCGACCCTGCAACGCTGCCTGACGGTTACTCCTAGAGATCCTGGTTTGGGCCGTGTTCTGCCTTTGGCAGGGTTCGAACCCGGGAAACGTGCTCCCCCAAGGACCCTTTATGAGGGGCAGGTGGCCACTACGCCATTAAGCGAATGGTTATATAGTCGAACTCATCGTGAAAACAGTGATGTGTACCTTCAAGATGATGGCATGACGCAAGTGTATTCTCTCGTAACTATAAAGCTACATTGAGAACATTGTGTTATTTTTCTTCTTCTTTATAACATGATTAGAATGACACAACAAACATATATATGTCTTACCAGTGACGAATTTAATAATAAAAATCACGTGTGTTCAATTTTAATTCATCTACTTCAAATGTTTCAAAATGCCTACTTTATAATTAACCTAAGTCTAAAATTTTAAATAATTTCAATCTAACCTAAGTCCATAAACATACTTTATATTCATATGGATCCGCCATTTTAACCGTATGGTTAACTATGTTATATCTCAACATAACAAACCACAAGCACTAAAAGACCTCCGTGAGTTTTCAATTTGATTAAAAACGTATACCAATAATTTACTATTAACACGTCAACAATCATTTCATAGGTTGAGGTCACCTTTACATGTTGGGCATAATGCAAAGGACCAAAAAAGGTAATTTTCTTATTAAATGGGCAAGACATACAAATATTCTATTACCTTCTTTGAACTTGTCTTTCAATTTCCACCTCAAACCATATAAAATATTCACAAGTTGCCATGCTTTTAAGTGGGTTTTGGGTCCCATTTCATAATCAAATAAGACTAAGCCATGATGTCATTAGTAAGCCTTATCTCCAATATAATTATTAATTATAAAGGCAAAAAGAGAAGCCCATTTCATGCCCATTCCATGACATGGTTATAAATTATTAACATTATTATTATTATTAATTGTTATATATATAGATCTTTAATCATACATTTAATTACACAAATATCTTTTATAGTATGTGAAACCATAAAATAGTAATCATACAATGTAATTATAGTCGGATCAGGTTTCAATAGGAATGACCTCGATGTACAAGTCCCAAATAACGTTGTTTTCAGTTCATCCTAGCTAGCTACAATGGGGACACGATTATTAATTAGTTACGAACGTATATGATAATAACATGCATTATTGTCTTTTACTAAGTAGTAGTTTTGACAACTCAGTTTGTTATTATCCTTAACATGGTTATCGATCATTTTGACAAAATAAATATCACATAAAATAGATCGATATGATCGAGTATGCATGAGATGTACCTAGCTACATGCTTTTCCTTCAAAGTCATTCGAGGTTAATTAGTTTGATATATATCTAAATATACAAGCACGCACAATCGTAGATACACATTATATATGTAGAAACAAGATATGCTATTGATCGAGTAGTTAATATATAATCAGCTCAGCTCGATCTTAAACATATTAATTAGTATTAATATACTCGTATTTATTTAGTATGTATTGTAATAGGATTAGTTTTATTACACATGGTAACCTACAATAATCTGGTGGTCAAAAATTAGGAGTTGGTTTTGTATACGTTTGAATTTCAATTCAAGCTATACTTTTTTACACTAATTAATTAAATATATACTAGTCGTTTGTTTCCCCCTATATATATATTTATATATATATATAAAAGGGGGTGATGAACTGATTTGGATAATTTAGAAAACAAGTTTGTTACTTGTGAATAAGCGAGTAATATTTGGCCCAAACGTTTTATCATTTACTTGCATATATTTAACTTGTGTCTTGAGAGTTACTAAAGAAACGATCGAATGAACCCTCTTTGGGTTCGTTAGATTCTGCGCAGCTGTGGAAGAGTCGACGTTACATGTTCCTTAGTCGGTGGATCTTTATGAAATTCGAACTATTAGTTGACGACCCACATTATCTAAGATCTGATCACCGGCGGAAGAATGTTGCATCAGAAGTCCCTACATGTAGATATAGTATATCGAACTAGATGCTCAAATTTGAAGCGTTTTAGGTTGTTTTTATATATTTCAGTTATTATTGTGGCTATCGTTAGTTATCTGATCAATCTATGTGTGAGCTTACAAGTTGTGAAGGGTTCAGAAGTGATTCCGCATTGCAATATACAAGCATGTGTTTTTTCTAACATCAAATTTGTTACTTTTTGAAAAAAATTTTGGTAAAATTAACCATAACTCAAAAGCTATATATGGTTTAATTAGCAATATTAAAATCTATGTGTTTTTTTCCAATAAATAGTAAAATTAACCATAACACAAAAGCTATGGTTAGCAAAATTAAAATATGAAACATGAAAGATCATCTCTTTTTAAGCTTAATTGAAATATATATATAGGTTCTGGTTAAAATAAAACAATTATTAAAGTAAAACAAATAAAATAATCATATTCCCTTATCTAGAAATCATTGTGCATCATGAAAATTTTCGTGCATCATTGTATATACTTGTGCTCTATGAATCTTCGACTCTTCGTGCATCAGTTTTATCATGACCCAATGGTCAAGATCTTATATTATTTGTTTTACTTTAATACTTGTTTTATAATAACCAACCTCTCTCTCTATATATTTACTGAACATTCTTCAACCTAACAGTATAAAACTTTAGAATTATTTGGTAACTTAAACTTGACTTGTAATTTTTCTCACTAAAAACCATATGTTATCATGTGTTTTGAATTGTTGTCATATTATTATTTTTCACTAGATATGCTTTGGTATTTAATACTCACAACAATTAGAGTTTTCAGAATAGAAAACAAATTAGTTTTCTTTATTACGTCAAGCAACACCCAACGTAATTTGAAAAAAAAAAAACTAATATGTTTTAGTTAGTACCCATAAAATATGATCTTTAAATAATAAAGTGACATGATCCAAGTATATAATGTACAAGTTACAAAGTCGTATAGTGTTAACCTTTCTACAAAGAATTGATGTAACCTATACAACACCAAAACTAAGCTTGACACCTATCATCATCTTATTATATAATCAAATAATTGTTATGCTATAAAAATATCTCTCATTTATATATGATTTATATATATTAGTTTCTTGACACATTAATTTGAAACAACTTAATTCGTCTATTAAAATGATCGAGGACCCACATGAAAGAGATGTGTATGTAAGAAACAATTGGAGGGTCAGTGAACAATATTTGACCTAAACTTGTTAAGTGTTAACATCAAAAGACATGTACCACGGCTACACGGCCGGCTAGCAATCAATATGAATATATATATGATCGACGTACGGTGGTTGTCTCATTTGACCAACCGTTTCACCTGCCATTTAACTATCACTTTTCAATGTGTTTATTCTATGTGACAAAAACTCACACTTAATTATTGTTTCTAATAAGATTTCAATCAATAACTAGTTGCATGTCTAGAGGGATTAAAGATGTACTTGGTACCATTAGACATTAGCGTTAGTGTTGTGGACGAGCCTAGATGAATTTGTGACTAAACCTGGCCGGCTTAATATTGGCTGGATCGGAAGGACTTTACAAGCTTATATTAGTTTCAAGTTGATTTTATTAATTCAATGTAGCTAGAGTGTCTTTGCCAAATATGGTATCGAGGATGTTGTTATCTTTGCCTAAATGCGCGCTACACGTCATTTGTGCATACTATGTTGACATGGAGGACCAACCGGAGGATTGAGTGTGTGGTTAAAGCATTGCGAGATAATGAAAAGATCATTAGGAGTAAGTGTTTCTCAAGCAGGCGGAAATTATTAGTTACATAGGATTCCTGAAGAGGAAGATGTTTCAACAGTGGTGGTTTGAAATTAATGCTTTCACATTCTCAAGTATGAGGAGATCGATATATAAGTAATGTTGAGTGATTCTATTGCGAGCATTATATATACATGCCATATTCAAGGTCGTTTTCCTTGGTTTGGGAAGACTTGAAGGACTTACGAGATTCGAAGGAAAACAAGATTAAAGGATGATGATGAGATAAATATATATGGTCGCTAGCTAGCTGCTTATATATGATGGTGAATTTATGCTAGCAAAAAATTAAACTAGTGGAAAAAATCAAAGTCGGTGTTAGATATCATAACTTCAGATAAATGCAATGATCGAGCTATATATGTTTGACACATTTATGGAGAATGAGAAAATTGGTGGGATTAAAGTCGATAGCAAACAAAAGATGATGTTTGAATGTGACATGAGTACGTGTACGTATTTTCAGGCTTCATGACAGAATAGTGAAAACAAACTTGAACGTGACATATATATGCTCAAAATGCGACTATCAAATGTATTTTTTTTACTTGGAGATTAATTTGACGTCAAGTGGCTATAATTATAATTATTATTATATATGTTGAAAGAAAAGATATTAATTGGCAAAGTGTACAAGAGAGGTACAAACTAGTATATTAAGAATGGAGGTTTCAAAGCATCTATGTTACTTGAATGCCGAAATTATAAAGAGAAACTAGCTTCGAAATTAGCAAGAAGATTAAAAAAAGTAAAAAATATGAATTAAAATTCCTATCCCCGCATTGGCATTAATCAATGTGCTTAATCCCTAACCATCTAATAAACCACCACGCTACATCAGCAAGTTTTTCGATGTAGTAGAGGAAAAAGTGGATTCAAAGTGGTTTTCGATCTGGCAAATTTTGTAGGTATGTGGAATTCAATTCTCAATATAATTATTATCAGTGTGGTATGATACAATTTATGTAATTGTCAGATGATTATTGATATGATAACCTTTTTGGTATGGTAGCATCAACCACTGCAAGTGTTCAAAAGGTCCTGCGTAAAAGATCTCATAAGATCAGTTTCTTCAACTATTATTATTATTAGAAATAAAATTATTTCATAACAATATATTTTAAAGACTCATAGTTTATGCCTTTATTATGGTGGTTTAATAACCCACATCAAACCCAAACTGAATATCGGCCCAACTGATCAGAAATAGGGAAGCTAAAATTTGGTTCATGTCACATTGCACTTGGTTTTCTAGTGCATCACTTTCCACTTTTCCAGTAAATATATCAAAGGGAAGGTGAATATGGAGTTGTGAAAACCCATCACATCATATTATTTTAATTAATAAAAAACATGGGACCTAAATTATTTATAATTTTAAAAATAAATATTAAAAAATTGTTTTGTGAGAGGTTTCACATCTAAGCTTAGTTGTTGGACAACCCCATATTCACTTTTGCCATATATGAAATTTGAAACTCGAAAATAACACGTTTCAATAATAAAACACTTTTATGTCTCAATAATACATACTAAGAGTTTAAAAAGCATATTTTTTAAGTTCATTCATTTCATTTCATTTCATTTCATTTATACCCATGTTTAGCTTTTGATATATTGTGAGAGCTTTTTTAAGTTCGATAGTTACAATTAGAGATAAAGGAAACAATCTAAAGTTGAAACTGATCTTTGAACGCTCACAACTCATTGTTACAATTCAACACTTTAGGTTACAACAATTTACGTATTTTCAACTAATTTTGTCAAACATAATATAATATCAAATGTCTTTAAACCGGTCTAGATCACACACAATAGAAACATTGATAAAAACTAGCTGGATACCCGCACAATGCTGTGAGATAAACATATCTTATAATTTTTTTATTTTAATTGAGTATTTTTTTAATATGATATTTTGTGTTTTCTATCTACAGTGATTATCGAAAATGATAGAAGGGAATGAAAAAAAAGATGATGTTATAAAAACCCTCGACAAATTTATGAATATAAATAGTTATTAAAATTAAATTGATTATTAAATGTGATAATTTAAAATTTTGAAAAGTTTGGCCTAACATTTAATAAAAGTCTTTATTAAATGTTAAACTGTGAGGAGTAATTTATAATTTTAACATATATTAAAAATATAAGTAATACTATAAATAATAATAAAAATGTAAGTAATACTGTAATACTATAAATAAAAAGTTATAAACAGAGTTATATAATTTTTTCTTTAAATTATCAAATATTTCATCTAAGGCCACAATAATTAAAAAAAAAAAACACATAAAATCATTTTTATTTCTTTATCCACTGCTAATACCAAAGAGAGGGAAAATCTTGTTCCAAGTAATTTTGTTGAAGAAAAAAAAAAGAAAAATGGCTGCAATGGAATCAGTAGCAATCTCATTCTCACATGTTTCATATTCTTCAAATCCACCGTTACTATCACCAACTTCAAATCTTTCATTTCCCATTTCCACCACAAAACTTTCCCACAAATCTTATCCTCATCTTTTGTCCATTTCAAGAAAGTTTCAAGTATTTTCATCATCAGCGGCAGCAGCAATTCAACAACAAACACAGAATAATAATGCCCAGATACAAAAAACGCTTTTTGTTCTTAATCTTCCATGGACTTACTCTGTTGATGAACTCAAGAATCTTTTTGGTGAATGTGGGACTGTTGAAGATGCTGAGGTTGTTTAACTACATGTCATCGTTTTAATATCTATCTCTCTATATATAACCCACATATGTTTATGTGTTTTATTCAATAGTTATTTGCAAAAAAAAAAAAAAAAATTGTAAAATTGCAAAATTTTAATCTAAAGATAATTTATTTCTATAGATGGTGTTGATTTTAGCTAGAAAGGAATGATATTTTAGGATTTTTCTGGCAATTTACGGGATGTTTGGGATTGCGTTTTGAAAGTGATTATCTTATTAAAGATGTAGATAATTCTTGTAGTGTTTGGATGCTGTGAAACTGATTCTTTATTACCTTAGTGTTAAGGACGTATATTAGTTTGGACAAAGAAAACTGATTATAATTATTAACCCGTTGGGGTTTGCTAACGGGACGAATGTTTGAAAATCTATTTAGGTTGAGTTCCAAGTCATTGATGGTGCTGATTTTAGTTAGAAAGGGATGATATTTTAGGCTTTTTCTAGTAATCTACGGGATGTTTGGGATTGCGTTTTGAAAGTGATTACCTTATTAAAGATGTAGATAATTCTTCTAGTGTTTGGATGCTGTGAAACTGATTCCTATTACCTTAGTGTTAGGGAGACAAAGAAAACTGATTATGATTATTTACCTGTTGGCCTGTCGGGGTTTGCTAACGGGATGAATGTTTAAAAATCTATTTAGGTTGAGTTCCTAGTCTGCTGTATGTATTCAAGTTAAAACGTTTCTATTGTATGTATACAACTTTCAAATATTGTTATTATTTGTATCCGGTGGTACTTCTACAGTTACTGATGTAGCATCCATATAAGCTGTTATGTTGGTGAAAATACCATTGGATGCATACAATAAATATATTTGAAAGCTAGGTGCACACAATTGTAGTATTTAAAGTCGGATACATACTATCGAGTTCAGGCTATAGTTGATACATTTCCAGGCACTCAATCCATTGCTGCTTAACTGATTATCTGATTCATACACCTTAGCTGTTAAATTATCATACCTTTGACTGCAGCAATCGCCTTTCAAAACACAAGGCCAAACACCTCGTTAGTGTAAAATTTTGGGTTGATTTTGATTGGAATGTTGCTCTTGTTGACAGATTATAAAGAGGAAAAAGGATGGAAAGAGTCGAGGGTATGCATTTGTTACAATGGCTTCTACTGAAGAGGCACTTTCAGTAATCGAAAAATATGATTCTCATGTATGTTCTCCTTTTTCCCATTTAAACTTGTTGCATAATGCCATGATTTGAGTATTATTCGCTCAATATTATTTCTCAACACTGGAGTTGGATTAATAGTTAGCGGAACAGATTTGAATCTATTGCAAGATGCATCTAGTGTTATAGGGAGACTTCTAAGTCGATTGCTAATGTATATACCATTGAGCTTGTCAAGAGGAAAAATGGATTCATTTGTTCTTGCCAAAAATGACAATATATACAGTTGAATATTTTATTCAAATATCAGATAATCAACATCCAAACACCATTTATAGCATCTTAAGAATGTTTAACTTTTTCATTAGCTTATGATGATGCTATTTGAAGACACATTTATTAAATAACGTTCTGTTTTGTGCAGGAATTAATGGGTAGGATTATTCGGGTAGAATTTGCAAAAGATAGTAAGAAATCTTCACCTCCACCTTCTACTCCCGGTGAGAAACGGTATAAGCTATACGTGTCAAATCTAGCATGGAGAGTAAGAAGTAATCATCTTAAAGAGTTTTTTGGTGCCGACTTCAATCCTGTATCCACCAGGGTTGTTTTTGAAAGTCCCGAAGGAAGATCTGCAGGATATGGATTTGTGACTTTCGCTTCTAAAGAAGAAGCAGAATCTGCAATATCCGCCCTAAACGGGAAGGTAATTGTTTTCGCTTTTGAAATAAACCCTCGTTTACTCAATTCTGGACAAAATATTAAATAAAAGCCTTCAATAGTGACAAACTAGGATATATTGTGAAGAGGAAACAATGGTTATATAGGCGGCAATCTTAGAATACAATATCACAAGAAACATGTATCCCACAACGGAAAAGGTTTTAAAACAACAGTTTAATGGTATAAAAACATTTTTGCAATATTTTTAGTTGTATAAAGTTTAAACTTGAATTGTTTTTTATTCATAATGCAAGAAATTATTTAATGTGATACTCTTCGCTTCGTTTTTAATGCAGGAGTTGTTAGGAAGGTCGATAGCCGTATCATTCAGTGAAAGAAATGCAGATAATAGCGAAACCGATGAAGAGAACTCTTCCAACGAACAACTTGCTGAAGCATAGTTTGCTGAAATCCAAGTTGGCAACCAGTTTTTGGTAGTTGAAAATCAAATGGATAAAAAAAGATCATTTCACCAATGTAACTGAGATCATATATGCAGTTCGTTTTTTAATTTATCCATATATTATCATGTTTCAATTTCTAAGTGAATGATGTAGGTCTGCGTTCATAAGATTTTTAATGAATATTTCAGTCAATTGTTGCCTTCGGACATAATCTATTGAAACTGAGTTAATTTGCTAAAAAAAAGATGATCTTTTATTTTTCATATTTTAATGACAATATGACCTTTGTATCGGTGATGACAAAGAAATACAACAATGAACAAAATCTAGCCAAAAGATACTTCAAATCTACCAAAACAAACAATTTTTTTTTACCAAAACT
>JAOEHQ010005954.1:0-17674 GCA_025447715.1 Asclepias incarnata
TCATATACACACATGAAGTGTAAAGCTAATATAATAACTATAACCCAATCTACATACCTTAGAACCTCAAAAATTGGACTAAATTCTTTGGGTTGAATTGGACTAACCATATAAATAAGAAGTCATTAGGAAGTTGACAAAATTTTAGAACCTCAAAAATTTTAGGCCTTGGGCGTTGGACCTTTTTGCTCTACCCTTGAACCGGGCATGGTTCATTATATTAAAGGTTTAATTACGCGATATGACTGATTATGGGCACATGCTCTATAGATGTCTGTTTGACTCGTCTGTACATTCAAGTGCTGACTCCATCCATCCATCCATCTAGTCTTCATTACGAGAGAACCGATATTTATATGTTAATATATACATTTTGAGATATGCATACATTGTTTGGATACATCTATATATCCCAACTTACAAAAAGAATGCATGGAAGAAAACAAAACAAATTAAGATTAATAATAGTATGATATCAAGTAAGCATGACGTAGTGACGTACTTTCAAAATACGAGTATATATATACAGTGCCGGCCCAACAGTTATAATGGGTTAGGCCCGGGCCTAACGCCCAAAATAGTTTAGGGCCCATAATTTTTAATATATCCATCTATCCTTAGATCCAAATCTATAACACTATAACAGCCGCATATGAAAAGAGAATCTCTTTTGCCTCTTCATTATCCAAGCACTTGGACTGTATCTTCAATGTGTATATATATATATTGTATCTATGCATGTGTAACTGTGTAAGAATCTACTCGTTGATGTTATATTTTGTTCTGTTTTGGTTGCAGAGACAATAGCCGCTCTACTTTGGCATCCTGATTATTGCATCTCTAGTTATTCCTCTGTAAGTCACTGGGCTATTTCTTTCATAAATGAACGGAAATTCATTAGTATGTTTCCTTGCAAGTGTTCAGTTTCCTTGTAGAAAAAAGTACATTTGTTTGCCAATTAAGAGACACACAACTACACAAGTGTGTTTGTATTGTGAGGCAATTCCTCCTGTAAGTCAAAAAGTTAATATATTAATTTGGTGTAGGTGGATGTGAAGAGGGGTGCAAAGGAAACTGGGAAAGGATTTAATTTATTGAAGAGAGGAATAAGTTTGACGAGGAAACTCTGGTCATTGTCGACAACATTAAAAAGCAAACTGCATCACGTTTGAACCTTAAAACCCGTTACACTTAATTTGTACGCCAATGAACTAGGCCCCCAAAATTGGTCTAGCCTAAGGCCTCCAAAAAGGTTAAGCCGGCTCTGTATATTTATATATATATATAAAAATATATATATTGTAACAAAAAATTATCAACATTTAACATGACCGTATTTGACCTATATAAATGTTATTTTACCTTTACTAAAAGATCGAAACCAAATCATTAAGTGTTGGCAACGTCCATGGGACGTTCCATAAGCCTCAACGCTTCAACAAGAGTTTCTCTAAATCTATTCAAATTTAGCCTATAATCTTGTTTATCTAAATACATTTTTCGTGCAGCGTCGTACCCTCCTTCTGCCGCCACGGACGCGGTATCTTGAAGAACTGGATGATCGAGACCATACAAATCGACCAACGAGCTCTCGTTTGGTTCCATCATGTACTCCAGATATTTTAAACCCATTTCTGGACCGGGTTCGCTATAAAATGAATCCACATCCCATTGAAAGCCCAATGGTCTCACTTGTATCATTACAGCCCCATCAGGCAAAAATATTTCATTAGCTAGCCCGGCCCCATGCGCCCCAATCATAATACTGCATGAGTTTATCACGTGCGAAAATTTGTCAACGTTTGACATTTCTTTAGCCGAACTTGCAATGATCACTTCAATTCCTAAATCTTCCATAATCTTCACCATTTCTTCTTGGTTTAGAAACTTTCGTGTCGTTTGGCGCGATATTAGAAGCAATTTTTTTGGGTTTGGTGTGTCGAAAATGCTCTTGTTTCTCAACTTATATGTTTTTCTGATAAAGTCTCGAAAATCAGGCATTGAATAGTAATTCTGTGGATTTTCGGACGTGTTCATGCCTAGGAATTTATGAAACTTTAACCCGGTTATGGCTCCTGGAAAACAATGCACGCTTGAATTCATGGATGGATTGATGATTTCGTGATCAGATAACTGTGAAAACACATGTTTGTATTTTTGAATGAATGAAGGTTTGTAGTCGACAACAATGAAGTGTACACGAGATTTAAAAAGGCGAGAAGTGATGAATAGAGGTATGAGGTTTTCATTGAATTCGTGGAATACGTTTCCTGTATATCCACCGGATGAGAAGATCACGGCAGGCAGTTGGTGGTTATAATCACAAGTTGGTTTTGTCGGTTCGGTAGTCGTTATGGTTACCGGAGTAATGTCGTTCATTACATACGGATTTTCCTGCATAGCATATGGCCGGACAATGGTAGTCGTATTTTTGGTTGCTAGCTGAAGGTGAACTATCATCTTGCTCATGTCGATTTGGACTGGTTTGTTTGTTACACAAACTAACGACCATGAAGTGTTATCACAGGCAAATCCCGTCGAATCAAGGTTCACTCGATCTTCACCTGTTCAGTAAAATATACTCGATCAAGACACATAACAATTAATATAATTATTTTATAAAAAAAAAGAAAGGTATAGAGACAATAAAGAATGCCAAAAACATGTGTCATAGGCTGATGTCTCACATAAGATCTATGTACACATCTAATTAATCATCGTTCCAAGATTAATTATTTATACTCTGACACAATATGTCAATATATTTTTTTTAACAGGCAAATTATATTAAAAACTTGAAAGATGCCAAAATGAACAAACATATATTACATCACTAGATGGGTGCTCTAGATGGGTGCCCGCGTGATGCAAAGGAAGAAAATAGACAACATGTGAGGTGTCGTGACGATGTTAATTTAAAACCAAATATTTGTGTACGAAAATGATAGCATAATACTCACGCAAAGTATACAAGTTATAATAAATAAAATTGATAAGTAAATAAGGTAATTATATAAGAAATGAAGTTTGATTAAACGAATAAGGAAAGTATAATTAATAAATTAATAGGGGTATTATAGATATATCAAGTGAAGATGTTTAAAATAATGAATAAGGATGAGGGACAACCGGCAAATTCCCGGGCAGAGTGAGGAGGCTTTCTTGGTTTTTTACCAGGCCACAGGTCTTGGGTTCGACTCCTTGGGATAATAAGTTCGTGGGGTTTTTTCTTTGAATTATCTGGTTGGGTCTTTCGCAGGTCCAGACCCAAATCGAACGTTATAAAAAAAATAAAACAAAAAAAATTGTATATAATACATTTTGACTTTCTTCAAAATGTCAATATATGATTGCCGGCGATTTTTTACTCTAATTATTGATGAAACCTTTCCACTATAATAAAACAAAAAATATATTTATGTTAACAACGTGGCCCATTTGTATAGTATTCAAATAAGATGAAAAGTTGACATTCAAGCATGTCTTCCAAAATTGATTTTTTTTGCTTTCATGTTTAGCAAAGACTAATTCCTTTCCTTGAAAGCACTTCATTTGTAATACAAGCATGATTTATATATATTAGTGCAGTAGTATTTTGCCGGCTATTTAATTGTTTTTTGTTTCAAATTAATTTGCTTGGTTTGTTCAACAAAGTAATTGGAATCACGTTCTATGACCATTTCATGGAACATCAGAAAAAGAAAGAAAAAAAAAGGTTAGTTTACTAAATTCATGTGACCAAAATGATCGATTTTTTAGTCATGTTATTACTTATTAGCCTAGTAGATCTAATATTTGGAGATTTTAAATATGGATGGTAAATAAAGTATAGATCAACAATAAGGCCCTGATCGATCTCAACTTTTATTTATATATATTTAGGTGGCCTATAATACTAACCTTGATAATTAATGATCGATTTCAGTTTCAATTCAGTTTACATGGAACAGTTGTAAATAATGGTGGGAATCCATTATATATAATCAAAGCTCGTCGATATTATGATTTTAATTAAGTTCATCAGGCCGGCATTCTAAGAATTGAAATACTTCAAGAAAGCACAGAAATATCATATCATCGGTCACAAAATGCTACACCGGAAAAATGTAGTACTTACGTGGTTTTGATTGATTGGGAAGAAAAGAAATTCACTTCGCGATTAGAATTCAGACACAGAGTTTGGTAATTCATAGTATTAATTGCATGTACGTAAAAGATATTCATATATATAAGCCGCACGCGAGCTAATTAAAGAAGTGACGAAGAACTAGCCGGATGATGAGTTCAACATGAAAACATAAAGAACGCATGAAAAAACCTTGAAGGGTCGTAGGTTATTTAATTAGTTCCTTTGATCATGTTGCATGAACATTTTTCCAACTTTAATTAATTAACATGCGAATATGTTTTTGTGTACGTGTGTAAGAGAAATAATACCTCCAAGTAATCTTGTTAAAAGATATTGCATAGATTGAAGCTGATCAGTAGTATCCTTCTTAACCACAGTACTGCTCAAATGATCAACCTTCCATTCTGATAAGATTTGCCTCCCTGTGACTGCAGCAATTTCCATTGTTATTTAACCTTACTAGTTACTATATATCATCGATCATCCATATATAATAAAAGATTAAAAAGAAAATGATGACCAATATATATATGTAAAGAAATAAGCTTACGTACGTTGTACTTGTAGAGATGGGGTAGCCTTAAATGTGAATAGTTCAATGTAAAGCAAATGAAAAAGAAAAAAGGCACAAAGTGTCTGAGTTGCAAACAAAAGCAGCCTTCCTCCTCTCACCTTCATTTTTCCAATACTTGTCTCTTTTTGAACCATTGCTCTTGTGTGTTGATTAGTATATATTACTCCCTTCATATATACACATACACATATATTTATATATACAATACAATATATGTTATATGACATATTTGACCTCTCAATGTGAAGATTTTTTTTTGCTGTTAATTCTTTTCTATTCCGAACCCATGGGATTACAACTCAATAATTTATTTTTATTTTTTATTTGAAAACTTCAAATATGATTAGACTAATATGCCCCTAATTTGTTTGTAGCAAGTACAACAAAGTTAAAATGATGGTAAGATTCAAATGATCAATTTTATTAAATTATTGTGTTTAGTGATGTTGATGGTTTTACGTAGATAATTATACAAATTACAGTCACAAAATTGGAAATCTGATCAATCAAATAACTTCAAGTTACTTTCTCCAAAAGATAAAAAAATAAAAATTGTTCTTATAACAAGTGTTATTTTTAACGTTCATAAAAGGTTGTATCATTTTGTTATTAAATTCAGGAGTGGGTTTTTCTTTCTTTTTTTTTTTTTCATTTTTGATAATCATGGGTATCTTACTCGTTTTGTAAGCAGACTAATCCCAAGAGCTGACTCGTTTCACGAGCCCAGAGTCAGAGCAGGTGAGCCTCTGTGGCCACTAGGATATCTTTTTTCTAAGAAATCAAGGATTGAACATGCATGTGACCTCCAGGGGGTTTCACCTTTTTTAAGACATATGCCCAACCAATGGACTACCACCTAGTGGTTATTGACAACCCTTTAGCAAAATCCAACCCTTAAAGATACGAATACGTGGAAGAACAATCTACCAATATAATAAAACATGATTGAGGCATAATTTGATCGACATGTGACACTTTATTTGAGTGACACATGCTTTTTTTAATTTTGATATATATTTAAAAATGTTATCTTTTAGATACCATAAATAAAATTAATATATAGATATAGATACCTAATATAAATAAAATACTTATATTAAATATTCTATTATATTCATTGTTACCAAAACTATATATTTCCATGGCCAATCTTATTTTCGATTTTAATAAAAATCTAAATAAGTCTACAGTTCAACCATTTAAATTTTACTTTAAATCTAACAACCAAAAAATAAATATTATATATTTAAAAATAGATACATAATGTTTAAAAAATTACCACCTACCAAACATATAAAATTCTAACCAATCAAATGTTTTGTGGATTTTATAGTAGCATATATAATAGTAGATCAAATTTAATAAAACATTTATTTTATATGAAAGCATAAATAGCAACATATTATTGTTATAACAAATAAAATCAAATCTTATTTATTCTAATCTATAAAATATGTTAAATTAATTAATAACTAATATAGTAATAATATATCTATGTTTATAACCTATAATTTAATATTATTTGTTATTGTTTATTTATCTATCTACTAAACTAACTAAACGTGGTTGAAAATTTTAAAACGATATGAACCATGTTTTATTATCATAACTTTAGATTAGGGTTATATCATTATCAATATCAAAAGTAATATTAGAACATGACCAATACTTTTATTAAACATGTCTCTCAATATTAGGCTATCAATTGAGAAACCAAATGTATTTAATGAAGCGTGTTCAAATTTTATTTTTCTTTACACAAAAAATTAATTATATGGTATATATAGTCAATATATCCATACATCGTACGACTATTAAGACTAGTATATACTCGTAAAATCTTTGATGTAAATCCTTCTTATGTTTAATTCTCAATTAATTAATATCGAGTAAATCAACCTTTATTTAGATCAATTCATCAAACTTAGAACCGTGGCCATTGGAATTTAACTCTATGTATAACACGGTTTAAGAATTTTGATATGCTATTAGTCAACTTCCACAACGTGCAAGAATTTGGTTAGATGAATGGAAAACAGAAAGATTAATCTTCCACCGTACATGAGCAAAATGTTCGATCACCAAGTATTTGACTAGTTTTAAGATCTTTATTATATACCAGCTGTATATATGTAAGCACAAAGTATTTAAGATCTTAAACATGGGGTCTTCAAACATTGTATTCGTATGTCTTTCATTCACTACAAGAAAAATGTTAAAATAATGACGAAAAACATTTAGTAATTAATTTTATGTAATAACCAAATTTTCGTGATTAACAAGCTAAATTTAATCACTATTGCTGTTAGATATCAAATTTTAAGTAATTACTTTTTGTCACTGTATAGTAGATTTATAACAAATTTTATTAAAGACCAAATAAGGTTATTTTTTGTTTAATGATCATATTAAATGACCACTTTTTTTAAATGATACTAAATAATGGGGTGTTTGGTGTTTTCGTGTTGACCATGAGCTCACATCATTGTGTGAGACTCGTGGTCCGACTCGTGGATGAGGGTTCGTGGTATCAGCAATGAGCCACTTTTTTTTATTATTATTTAAAATGTAAATTTAAATAAATGATGGGATCCAGACTAGTGGTTGATTAGTAATGAGTTAAAGGTTTTATGTAGGATTTGTGATTGAAAAGTAGTTGGAAATATATTTCTGATGTATCACTAATATGACAATGAGTTGAACCGGTGGTGACTAATGGTTATACACACCATTGGTCTTACAAGCAGCTTTGTATGGACACCTTTATTTCGTTGACATTTTTAAATTCATAACCTTAAGTCAGCCATCTGTCATCTGACCACATGTACTACTTCAAGTTTGCACCGTTAGTCCGCATCCAACGGGGATTAATATTGATTAAGTACTCATGCTTAACTCAAAACGTTCATATTAGTAGAATAAAAAAAAGTATAGCTGCATGTGGCATATGCATTCCCATGAATCTATGTAGACCACCCATGAGACATGCAATACGCAAAAGTTAAAATATACCTCATGCTGATCATGCATGTTGTTTCTCGGATTGTGAAAATGCGGTAAAGTTTTAATGTCAAAAGACAATTATATTAGAAAATCATTAACAAAAAGCTTGAAAATTAAAAATCTACGTAATGTCTTTAACCAAAATTTAAATTTATGAAATTTAATTTCTGTGTGGTTAATTATATATAAAAAAAAATATACATTATAAAAATTAATACCCCCTCGGTCTCATTTTAAATTTTGTTGTTGAGTCTTTCATTTTCAACTTTGACCGTAAATAATTTTTATTGTATTATATAATACTTGATGTAAAATATATGAATGGATTTATTTTCATTGATATAATTTTCATCAAGTATTATATAATACAAACAAAAATATTTACGATCAAAGTTGAAAAAAAAAAAAAGTCAAAAAGTCAAACTAAGACATTTAAGTTGTGACGGGGGAGTAACTCATAATGCCAGTTTTGAAAAACCTTGATATAAAATAACTTATCTTTTAATTAACATGATGTTATAACTCGGTCTAAAACTTTTGTCTTTCGAAAATAAAATGGTAAGTCTTTTTCTTCTTGATTTCAAATGGATTCGAGAAAATGCACAAGTTTGATTCCCGGTGAGTGAATGTATGTTGATCCCTGAATTGGCCAGGGTCAACCTTTTAATTAATTAAGTATTAATTACCATAAAATTTCGAAAATAAATTAAGTATATTGACTATTGAGAAATAAATTTTCACACATTTTTCTTCAATGAAACTAATTAACATCCGTAGTTTTTTGCTTATTGAAATATACTAGACTGGTGCCCGCGCGATGCGGCGGTAATGGTCGTAGCGTTGGCGGTGTGGTGGTGGCGTCAACGGGTGGTGGCGGCGGCGACTGGTGGTGCCGGCGGTGGTGGTGTGGTTATTGATGTAAATGTAATTAATGTTAGAGGGAGGTAGTATCGTTATTTTAGAAGTTGAGGAATAGATATTGTAAATTATTTCATGAATAGTATTTTAGGTATATTGGTTAATTTTAAGAAGAAAGCTTTTGAATTTGAGAGGTAATTTAGGTATTTTAAAGATAGAAAGTTGAAAAAATGGGGGGAGAGGTGCTCTTTTATATAGGAGTATAGATAATCATATTCGCAAACTGCTGGAACACAAGATTCACCTTCGTTTCCTGTTTTCATTATTTGCAAACTGCTGGAGCACCACTCATATACCGAACATGATTCCTGTCTTAGATGAAACAAATTGGCACCTATTAAAGTTAAGATAAATTCGTGGAGACTCACTTAATTTAGACACTACAAGAAAAACAGGATTTTAAGACAGAGGTCTTTTGCGATGATGTAATGTCGTTGCCATAACGGCAAACAAAATAATTGCTTTTGGACTTTGAAAGTCAAATTGTCCTTTTGCGACGATAAATCGTTGCGACGACATTTGTCGTCGCTAAAATATATTTTCACAAAAAATTGAGTTTTTTAATGTTTTCCCTACAAAGTAAAAAAGTTCTCGTTAAACCTTTTGCAACAACATCCTTTGTCACTAAATATATTTTCACAAATAATTTGGGCTTTTTGTTTTTCCTCCAAAGTAAAAAATTCTCGCTCTCTTTAGCATCGATTTGTCATCGCTAATTGTTTTTATTTATATTTTTATATTTTTACATGTATAAATATAATGTATTAATCATTTTTTTTTTTAAAGTTGTTAAGTTATTTATAAATATAATATATTATATATTAATTTCAAGGAGTTCCTCCAAACCAAATCCTACGATTAGGGACTTTCGTTTTTACTAAAAGCGTTGTATATGAAGTATCAATCTCTCTTATTTTAGGGAGAACCTCATATCAAGAACGGTTTTATTTCATTTGGTTTTATTTCATTTGATCATTCTAGCGCTCACGGCAAGATTCAAGGCTATGTCTTTCACACCGCTGGCATATTCAACCTTTTCTCCAGCTTGAATCTAGTCCAACCCATAAACACGTGCAATCCCATCTTTAATTGGATGCTATAATTTAAGACGGTATCGGACATGTCAAAAAAATAAAGACTCGAGTAGAAACGCAAATGATAAAATAACTTGTGCTAGGCTTTTACACGATTGTTACGTACGATAATTCTGTCTTTATAACTTATACAAAATTAGGATATCCATTTATTAATATATTAGTTATTAAAAAGTAAAATATAAAGTATATTATATCGTCACTAAATTTTATTTTTTTCTTAATAAATTTCTTAATTAAGTTTTTAAACTATTTATTAATATTATACATTAGTTATTAATTTATTAAATAATCTATAAAGTAATAAATTGAGTATATTATATACATATAATATATTAGTAATCAATGTATAATACATACGTACATACAATACATTATTAATAATCTATAAATAATAAATTGAGTATATTATATGAATATAATATATTAGTAATCAATGTATAATACATACAATACAATACATACATATATATCATACATAGATCACACATACATACATATATCCTTGCGGTTATTGAGTTTGGAAAACAAGCAAGGTTAGATAAATTGAAAAAAAAAATTGTCTTTAAAAATAAAGGTTAAGTGTTCGATTCTTACTTCTTGTAAAATGGCTAGAGGTCCTTTGGAAGTAGTCTCTCGTACATTTCATCACCTTCATATCTCATTAAAGACGAGATTAAGCAATTGTTGATTAAAAGTCTTTCTATAAATTGTGGACCACATTAATGATATTAATTTCATAGCCGTGAATACTTCTTTCATATTTCATTGTCTTAATCACGTCAGCATTTATCTCTTCTTATTGTTTCTAAATAGAAAGCTGTATATTATATAAAAATATAAGAAAAAGACTGATAGGGAAGCTTGAACCATAAAAGCTAAATTGAACTCATGCTATTGTTGATTGCGATAATGACATATTCTATAGTTAGATGTATTCCAATTGGCTTCTAACTAATTAGTCATGGGTGTTATCAAATATAGTTAATGACTAAATTCACAACCTGATAGTGATTAAGCAACCAGTTTATTATATTAATCATCATAAAATAACCATGTCTCAAAATTTAATATGACTATATCCATACAGTGTCATACCGGCAATGTCTCATTGTTTGTTTTTTGCCATACAAATTAGGAAGTGTGTTACCCTTTTTGTATGCTCATCTAATTAACATTTTGAAGTATACTTAAAAAGATTGAACCAAAAAAAAAACTAAAGTTAGTGTTTTTTTTAACAAGGTTATCTCATCAATAATATGACAATTCTTATTCTTATTGGCAACCAATTGAACAAAAGCAGACAAATTTCATCAATAAGAATTTCCAGATTGGAATTCAAGTTTTGGAAATGGCTCTGATCCTGTTTTTCCATACGACGGTCATGTTCTTCCATATATTAAAAATATATAATACATTACTTGTAGTACCACCTCATCCGTTTTACAATAAATATTGTCTACATTTTAATTTATGTTTTTGTTTTTTTAACGTCTAGTTAGTTGTTAGTGATTCTCATCCTAAAAAATGCATCCAAATGGTCAGCCGCCCTCAAGATCTGAACCCTCAATTTTTGGTTAATTGTCCCCACATATATAAAAGTCCACTTCGAAAAAGTAACATATTAATTTTACTATATATACTCAATGATTAGTGAAATTCATACGGCTTATATTAAAAATAGACATATGATCGACATACCTCTTATTGTGGATGAACTCATTTATTGGCGAAAGCGGGAAAAGAAAAAAGGTTTTTTTTTCTAAGGTTGATTTTTATTTTGTTTGTTTAGCGACAAGTTTCATTAATTAAGTCATCCTAACAATCAATTTCAATTTTTTTTTTCTAAGGTTGACTTAAAAAAAGCTTTTGATTCCATTAATTGATTGGGAATTCTTAGACTCGATCGGTTTTATAAGGCTATGGGGAATGGGGGGCGTTAAATGCCCCTTTACATGAATTTTTTGCACTTTATCAAATTTTAGCCCTTTGTCACGTTATAAACTCCACGGAGGTGCCCCATCAAATCAACACACACATATATATAATAATATAATATAATTATAAATTTAAAAAAAAAAAAAAAAGGAAAAAGCAGTGGCATGGGGGCGTGCCCTCCGTGACCATTCCCATCAGTCTAACAAACCAATTTCACTCTCAAATGTGGTATATGGATCCGCAGGTGTCTTCTAAGTGCACGGGCCTTGGTTTTGGTCAATCAGTCAATGGGTCTCGCACCCACAAATTTGAATTCAAGAAAGGCTTTAGACAATTGGCAACCCAATTTCTCCTTTTTCTTCTCATCTAAGCAGCCGAGGCCCTCAATATAAGCCTATAAGGTCACTAAAAAAAATTTCATGGTATCGCGGTTTCTAATCATTGACATTTGGCGTGTTGAGAATGCATAACTTATCTCGAATGCTAATTGTTTCTATTTGGCATCCGGTCTCAAAGTCAATTACTCAAAGAGCAAACTCTTAGGTAAAAAAATTGTTACAACTACCCGGCTTCCATAAGGTTGTCGGTGCAACCATACTAAGGGCGTGTTTAATTAGGGAAAACACTAATTGTTTTTCATTTTTGTTTTCCAAAAAAACATGAATCATAGTTTTACAAGAAAACGGAAAACAATTACTTTTCATAGAAAAACTTAAAAACATTTTTTTTTATTGTTTTCCATTTTTCATCTCCCCCTACCCCCTCCCCCACATCTCAAACATGTATTATAGTTTTCTAAAATGAAAATAACATTTTCTAATTTGAACACGTTATCAAAATTTTCATTTGTTTTCTAAAAATAAAAAATTAAGAAACATTTACCACAATCAAACGCAACCTAAATTTCTCTCGGGTCTCCAACTTCTTGATAGTTTTTCTTTTTCGAAGAAAACTAGCAACTGTTTAATAAAGTAATAATATGAATCTCGTTTAAATGTCATGTTTGATTTTTTGAAGTCTTTTTTTTCAACTTTGACTTTAAACTTCTTTTTTTTTGTTATATAATACTTAATGAAAATTAAACCAATGAAAATACATTTAAAACTCAATTCATTCATATATTTTATCAAGTATTAAATAACACAAAAAGTATAAAAGGTCAGAGTTGGGAAAAAAAAGACTCAAAAATAAAAACATAGCTTTTAAATTGGAACGGAGGTAGTATCGATTAATATGGATTTTTAAGAAAGCTTTTGGTACTATTTCTTGGTAAAAAAAATAATTTGAACAGCTATTTCTTGGTACTTTAATTATGATACTATGAAAACATATGTCATTTAGACATTATTAGTCGTACTTAATAATGCTATACTTCAAAACAATCTATAATTTACAACCAAATATTCAATTTGATGGCATTCAACATATTTTGAATTGTATATTTATAAAATTTATAAGTTTAAACTCTAATGTACAAGAAAAATTCAAGCTACCGAGCATTCGCAACATCTTTATGTCGTCCTATATACCCCAACGCTTCAACAAGCGTTTCTCTAAATCTATTCAAATTCAATCTTAAATCCTGCTTATTCAAATAAATCTCTCGTGCAGCAGCATATCCTCCCTTGGCAGCCACGGATGCCGTATCCGCAACAATTGGATGATCAAGACCGTAAACCTCAGCCAACGAACTCTCCCTCGGTTCAATCATATACTCCAAATACTTCAAACCCATACCCGGACCAGGTTCGCTGTAGAAAGCATCAACACCATACTGAAACCCCAATGGTCTCACTTGTATCATAACAGCCCCATCAGGCAAAAATATTTCGTTCGCTAACCCGGCCCCATGCGCCCCGACCATAACACTGCATGAGTTTATCACACGTGAAAATTTCTCAATGTCCGACATTTCTTTATTTGAGCTTGCGATGATCACTCGAAACCCTAGTCTTTCCATCATCTTTACCATGTCTTCTTGGTTTAGGAACTTCCGTGTTCCTTGGCGCGAAATGAGAAGTAATACGGGGGGATTTTGTGTATGGAAAACGTTTTTCGTTTTCAATCTATATGTTTGTCTAATAAATTCTCTAAAATCCGGCATTGTGTAGTAGTTTTGTGGATTTTCGGATGTGTTCACGCCTAAGAATTTATGAAACTTTAAGCCGGTTATAGCTCCCGGAAAGCAATGCACACTTTTATCCACTGCCGTGTTTATGATTTCATGGTCTGATAGGCGTGGAAATATTTTTCTATATTTTTGAATGAATGAAGGCTTGTGATCAACAATGACAAAATGTACACGTGATTTGAAAAGGCGAGTCGTGATGAATAAAGGTATTATGTTTTCGTTGAATTCGTGAAATAGGTTTCCAGTGTATCCACCTGTTGAGAAGATCACGGCCGGGTGTTGGTGGTTATGATCACAAGTAGGCCGTGCTGGTTTAGCGGTTGTGATAGTTACTGGAGTAATGTATTTCATTGCGTAAGGATTTTCGTGCATCGAATATGGCCGGAGAACGGTGGTGGTGTTTTCGGTCGTTGGTGATGTTTCAAGGTACACTTGCAGCGTGCTCATATCCATTTTGACAGGTTTGTTTGCGACACAAACTATGGACCATGAAGTATTTTCACAAGCAAAGCCTGTTGATTCAAGCTTACTTCGACCTTCACCTGTTTCAAAACAAACTCGTTAAATTTAATTAATAGATGGAATTTACATATGTTCATATAAAACGTATGTATATTGTTACGCAGTGGCGGAACTTTGTATATATATATTACGTTCTATATAAAACGTATATATAAACAAAAACTTTGGGGTACGTGTCGGGACCCTCTCAGCCCCTTCGTGGTTCCGCACATGTTTTTACGTTACTTGTAGAATGAAAACCTGCTTGTTTTAAACAATTTAGTTATTGGTGGAAGTACATTCCAAAATCCAATATATTAATGTTGAATGTTGATACGCTACATTAATCATGAACATGGCCCATAGGCTCAATAATATTTGAAATAATATAATTAAGAGAGTTGACATTCAAAATTTTGTGGCTTTTTGTGTTTTATAAGACTGATTCCTTATCTTCCTAATCACTCCATTTGTTTGCTTGTCTATTTATTTATTTATTTATTTTATGAAAATTGAAAATAATGGACAATCACTCCATTTGTAAGCACATGAACAGAAGGTGGAATGCAATTCAAGTAAAAGCTTTAATTAATTTCTATCATATCATTTAAAATTTGTAAATATTAATATGTTAAACCAACAAGGTTCGACGGTTCGTGTAAATTGAGAGTCCAAATGTGCACAAAGAGACATTATGTCGTTTTTTAAAAGGTTTAACAATTGCTTATTTAATTATCATATTCAAGAAAATGACTTTGGAACATATCCACTAAATACCCCAAATGGACGGCTATATTGTTATCAACTGTTCAATTCATAGATAGGGGCGGACAAAAATTGATGGTCCAGCCCATGAAAATTCTCAAATGCTTAGAGCCTTAGATTATTATCGAATATTTATCTCAAGTTAAATTAAAGGTTAAAATTATTAAATGATAGTCTTATTTGTAATATCTGTGTCTATATTATCAAACATGATCAACGACGTAATTCACCACCACCACCGATTTTTATCATAATTCGTTAAAAAATGCTAAAATAATCGAGAAACAGTTAAAAACTATTTGTTTTCGTTACTTTGTGCGCGTGTAATGCTAGTTTTTAAATATAGAGTTTTGTTTTCACTCAATGCAGCGGGATAAATGAGCCAGAACGTATGTCTTAATACTGAGATACATGATATCCATGTATATATACATTATATATATATATATATATATATATATGTTTATATCATTGTGAAATATACAAGATACTTTATGTAACAGAATAAGTTTAGTACTTTTTGGAAGGAGAGAAATCAAGTCGATAGAACGGACATAAAATTTGACTTTCATACAAGCCACAACGTGGTTTTTACTTTACTTGATCTTAATTCTTAAGAATAACTTTTTTCAATGAATTATGGCCCACGATGGCACGATTTCTGTGGATATAATTCTTGATTTCTTAAGATTGTGAATTAGGTGCATAAATAATTAAGGCAATGATTTAATGCTTAAATATATATATATATCCTTCAATTCATTTGGAACTAAATTTGGCATAGAAAATATTATCAAAAATCATGATTCATCTCATCACATCCTCATTAGAGTTATATGAGTGCTAATTAAAACTATCTTATATCACAATTTTATGCTATCATGGCCAAATATATATTTGTATTTTTCAAAACTATATTAGTAATTGGTATATTTTTATTTTTGAATACTTAAATATTGGTATATTTGTATTTTGAAAATTAAATTATTGATAATAATTAAGTTGAAGAATATTAACAATACTTTATACAATATATGCATCTCTTGAGAGAATTGGATGGTGTAATATGCAAAAATATCACTATATATGCATGCAAAGCAAAACTTCAATATGAATTTAAATTCCTATTAACTATATATACTTTTAGCGGACTACTATATACATGCTTCTACTATGAGTTTCAGTTTTGTTTATTATGCGTTGAGAAAGAGAGAATACGTACCTCCAACTAGTCTTGTTAAAAGATATTGTATAGACTGGTTATTATTATCATCCTTTCTAATCGCAACACCCACATCCTTCTTAACAGCGGCACTCACATTCACATCCTTCTTAACTACGCTGATCGCTTCCTTCTTCACTGCGATGCTCTCATCACGCTTCGAATCTGATAAGATTTGCCTTTCTGTAACTATAATATCCACTGGAATTCAAACTTAATTAATATAAGTCATTAGCATGAGAAACTCAACACTAACCTAGACACACATTAAATATAATCAAAAGAAGAAGAAAAAAATTACATTTAATTTGTTGAGAATTAGGGGTGCCCTTAAAGGTGACTTCTGTGTAAAGCAAACGAAAAAGAAAAAGAGCACAAAGTGTTTGAGTTGCAAATAGAACTAGCCTCCCTCCTCTTCCCTGCTTCTCTGTTTTACAAGGCCTGCTGGTCTCTTTTTGAACCATTTTTTGGTGCATATATTTTGAGTTCATTGCCTCCTTACAATTAATTTTCCTTCATATATATATATAGATAATCTTGCATGTGATCGTATATAGTTGACCTTGGAATATGATGACTTTGTTTTCCATTTATATAAACGTTTTTAAAAAACACAAGGGAGACGGCAATTTAATTAGTTTTTATCTTAGGAAAATGATTAATACAATCACAATACAACTACGAAACAGTATAATATACGCTCTTCGTTTATTAAAATTACAAAAAATTTGTTTCCTTTATTTCAAGGCACGGGTTGTGTATTAATTAGTGTATATCAGTATATGTGGTGCATATTAAACAAATATACCCAACATTATTATACTTAGACTATTATGACGATATTTTAGAACTCCTTATTATTTACTACCTTAATTAGATTGATTTGGTTTCTAGTTAGTTTTTAATTGTAATTATTGAAGACCACGTATTAATTAATTAGCCTATATATCTATGCTATTATTATATAACTAGCATTAGCATCATACCTACACAATTCAGTGAAATAAATATTTTTTTTTGACGCTCTTCAATGATTTTATAGTGGTTCGTCACAACCTTACAAAGAGGTTTAATAATACAGGAAATAACGTGATACATGTATCCTTTTATAAATAAAACAATCTTCCGCTAAATTACAAAATTGTAATAATAATTGAATTTGTTAACAACAAAAAAATAAGTTATACATAATTTATATTGTATTTTTTATATATTATAATTATTAGAAAAAGTTCATTATTAAAGAGTATAAAATCTTCCAATAATTATAAAAGAGCCCCCTAAATTCTTTTTAAAAAAAACCACAACCATTGGATGAAAAGCAAGATTGAATTGTAACCTTTGGATTGCATTGATGACTTCATCTTCCTTTTTTAGATTTTTACTAAATTACTAAATG
>JAOEHQ010005965.1:0-17671 GCA_025447715.1 Asclepias incarnata
TTTGCAAAGTTGGTACAATTTTTGGTCCCTTTCTTCGCATTTTTGGTCATTATTTGTACCAAGTTTTCAAAAGGTTTCAAAAATAGAGACAAAAAATGACAAGAAACCTGAAAAGGGATCAAACCTGCAAAAATATACAAACCACAGGGACCAAAAATGCAATTAACTGTTTTTTTTTTATCTATAGATAGAAAGTAATGATAGACCAAATAAGGTTAGTTTTGTGTCACTAATTATGTTTAATGACCATATTAAATGATAACAAAATAAGGTTATTAGTGAGTAAATAATCGGTAATTTTTTTATGGTTGTCTTTTTGTTGTAATAAGATTAAGTTATCGTGGTCATTCTGGTGCAATAATCCTAGACATTTGATGTAATTTTTTAAACTTCGGTATCTTGCCGAAGTTTTTGTTAATATTAATAATATGGCTGTTCAAAAAAAACCAAAAACCATTTTTCTTGTAGTATGTTAAATATTTCAAACTTGAATTTAGGGCTCGGATTTGGGCTTGAGCTTGATGATAGCTCGACTCGATCGAGTTGAGCTCTGAGTTATTCAATAAAAACTTGACTTGATTGCAATCCTACAAATGACTAATTTTTGTAGTGATTTCATGTACAATATAATTGATGGATCAGTTCAGAAATAACAAGACACTTTGGTATACCTATAGAATTTATAATTAGTAACAGTGTAAATTTTATACTTTAATCTGTGTTACAACTAATAGTTATGACCTCATATATCGCTAAAACAAGAGTTTTTGGTACACATAGGATTAAAGCAACAAAACTTCTGAATACTTCGATCGGTTTTTTAGTATCTGGCAGGTTAGGAAGAGGTGGCCGGTTTGCTTCATGGCACACTTGGCATTTGTTGCATGCAAGCACACGCATGCACATACGCCCGCATAAGAAACATCTATCACTGATGTCGTATAGTGTTGAAACTTAACTGTCAAAACACCATGCGTAATCAACTAGTTTTATTCAAACAATCAAAATCTAGAAGTTATATATGTATGTTTATGAGAATATCGCTAAAAGGTTATTTTGTCACAATTTGTATACTTTATCTTTGATTGTTATAGGATGCCGATTACCTAAATGGACAATTCAGATAAATATATTAAAAAAGGGACTTCCTTTTTTTTTTAATACAAATACTCAAAATTTACCCAAGTTTAAACTTCTTTCAGGTTCTAAAATGAATCTGTCCGTACTTAAACCATAGTTGTTGCAAATTAAGTTAACACTTTGATTAGTCGCGTTGCTTTGATCACCTTGGTATCATGACTTCGTGTTGTGTGATACACATGACCGAGCCTTTGCTTGCTAAGAAAGCAAAGTCTACTTTGGTTGTCTTTTGAGAAATAGAGTCAAGAGTCGTTAAGGTTTTCAATTCCTTGTGACGCAATATAAAGTCCATCCTTGAATATATTAGACGCCCTTATAAACCAGAAGAAAAACAAAACTGAAACTATATTCGAGAAAGAGAAAATGAATGTGTAAGTGACAACAAAGTAAGATTTTTCTAACAGCTAGCTAATTATAAGGAAATAAGAATATATATCCGATATAAAATAGATAATTGACCCATTATCAACCTCTGATTACATGACGAACATCAGAAATATATTGATCCGATAAAAATAGAACAAGCTTCGATGAATTTCCATAAGTTTTTTTGAAGTGTACCATTGCCCATTATATTTTACATCATAACTTGGGGAAAATGGGATTCGGTTGTCTTGTGGTACTTTAATATATAAGAAAAGTTCTTTTAAGGTGATACGTACTAGAATGCCAAGTTTGATTATCTATACTATATGTTACAAAACATGAGAGGTGTGCCTTAAATTTTAAAAAATTTAAAAACATGTATAATTGTGGTAAATATTCCAAACAATCAATAATAAATTATTATTTTAATTTGACCAAAAAATTAGTATGGGTATTATAGTAATTTTGATCATTTATTTTCATTTTTAAATATTTCACCAACAAATAAAAACACAATTTAAAATATACCTATGTGTTTGATAACCCAAGCCGGTCGTCGGCTATTATCACCATTAGCTGCATGTACTAACTGAAGTCATGAATTAACTGATATAAAAAACTTAAATGTTTCAACCATCAACCATCGCATATCGTGCGGGTATTATTTCTAATATTTAAAAATATAATGGTAAAATTTATATTACAGACGTACGTTGATGCGGATAGTATACACTCGTATAACATGTCTTTTACTTTAGTGTCACTGTATTTACGTTTAGACAAGGGGTGTAAATAAGTCGAGCCGAGCCCGATCTTGCAGTGCTCGAGTTCGAGATCGTTTTAGGAGCTCGAACTCGAGCTCGTTCGAACCTTAGTATTTAAACTCGAGCTCGGTTTGTAATATATTAAAAAAAGCCCGAGCTCGACTTGAGATCGAATCGTTTGTCAAAAAAAAAAAAACTAAATGAGTTCGATCTTGACGTGAAAAAAACTCATTTAGACTCGGCTCGATTAGTATATGAAAGCTCAATTGATATAATAATATGTGTATATATATATATATAATATTATATATCTATAATATATAATAAAGCAAAAGACCCCCTCTCATCTTCTCAAAAGATGAACTTTAATCCCTAAAATGCCCCTCTCTTTACTGATGTAATTCTACATTCTCTTACTGTTTTACCAAAAATATCCTTACTGAAACTATTTACAATATATATCCCTCAACTCCTAAATTAACTACACTACCTCTTTTTACATCAATTACCTTTACATCAATAACATATACTACACGTCGCCGCCAGTCCGCCGCCATCAATCGTCGCCGTCGCTGCCGCATTGCGCGGGTGACCTTCTAGTTATATATGAAAGTTCGTTCAGGCTCGCGAATCAGCTTAATTGAGTGATGTATTTGAAGTTCAAGCCCGGGCTAAATTAGTAAACAAGTCAATAGTTAAGCTCGAATTCGACTCGAGCTCGTTTACGCTCGACTCGAAACGAGCTTTTTACGAATGGACTTCGAATAGTTCGCGAGCATGCTTGACTCGTTTACACCCCTACGTTTAGTATTAATCAATCATGTTATTAATTGTCCCCGGTCCAACTTTCACTAATTTGTTTGCACGAGGGATCGATGTGTCCTCGGTTCGGTGTTTGCGTTGCATTACAGGTATTGAGACTCCCAGACATGTGTTGCAGAACTGCAAAGTAACGATTGAAGTCAGGAAATTGCTTAGCGATTGGATTCATTTGGATATTCCAGCTACGACTCCAAAAGAGGTATTGTTTTGGTGTGATAGATTGCACATTTCAGGTAGAAACAAAGACACTTTGCAGGCTATCCTTTTTGTTTGGTGGTGGCACGTGTGGAAAGCTAGAAACGAGGTTACTCACAATTTCATCTATGAAAGTCGGATCGATATCTTCAATTCAGTGGTGTCGTCCGCTTATCTGTGGATTACGAATCGAGGAAGAGCAGGTTACAAGTCTTGGGAGGAATGGAGTGTGAATCCCGGAATTACTTAGTGCTCCTCATGGCTCTATTTTGCTTCGGTTGATGCTGGGTCCTTTTCTGGTCGGCTGTAGCTTTGTTTTCATGTAAATGTTTTTGTTGGGTGGTTTTTTGATAGGTTTTTTTTCGGTTGGGTCGTCGGGACCTGGTTGGGATCGTATCAAAAACACCCAAGAGTGAAAACCGGTGACACGCCTCTGTGGGTGGGGGGTTTTCTCCCGTCTAGCCGTAAGTGGTGTGAGTTTTTTCATCCATTTTACGTTCCTCGCAGTTAAGGTTCCCGGATACGAGTCTAGATTTTGAAGTATTTATGTTGTTGTTTTTAGACTTTTTCTTTGTATTTTGTACCTTGATCCTTTTAGCGCCTTGCTAGTTTTAATTTTTGATATATAATAATGTCATTCTAAAAAAAAAAAGTTATTAATTGTTATGTAATTGTAATGAACTGTAATTACGTACATAATTATTGTAACAAGTAGCAATGAACCGAAAACGCTACAGATTCTACTCCACACACATCAAAACAATGACCAATTATTAGCTTAATTTTCCATCTACAATTAATATAATTTGAGTTCAGCTAATCACCTTCAACTTTTCATTTTTTTTTAAATTAACTTTTATTCACACTACGCCTCCTAAAATGACGGATGGAATTACAATATATAAACAATATTACAATAATATGAAATTACACCAATTTTCCCAAGAAATCGACATCGTTTTGCTCTAATCTTGTACCATAGATATCCTATAGAATTAACCTCTTGCACAATTGAGTCCTTATTCACTTTGGCGTTGTTGAATCTTTTATTGTTTCTAGCTTTTCAAATCACTCAACACGTAATCATAACTATACCTTTAAAAACCTTTTTCTTCATACATTTAAGCCCACATGCTTTTGAATTACCAGGAGGTCTTTCACATCGAATACAAATAATCTTTTTGCTTTAACCCACTTCACAATATCAGCCCAAACAGCCATAGCTATCACAAGTCACAACCACACAGGAGATGGTCGCTCACATGGCCGGCCTAGACATAGGGCGAAATGGGTGACTGGTCAAGGTCCGATTTTTTATGGGACTCGATTTTTTTTTTAATTTTTATGTATATATATAAAAAAAATTATATATATATAATAAACTAAACCTATTACAAATCCTAATATTTATCCATAAGTTAAACCATATAATTTAGCTCACATAAAAAAAATCTACGTACACATCTTTTGTGGATAAAAAATAAAAAGAATGTATATTGAAGCAATTATGCATTGTTCCAGTGTTATTTCTTTTCATCTTGAAAGCTGCAAAGACTCTTTCTCTCCTGACTATGTTCCTAAATTTTATTTGTATTGGAAATAAGGATGGCAAAATGACCCGTACCCGATGGTGAAATACGAAACCGACATTTTTGGTTCGGGTTCGGGCCCGGGTCTGCGGGTCTAGGGCCGGGGATAAGGATGTTTTTTTTTTCCGGGTCCGGGTATGGTCTTAGATGAAAACACCCGAAACCCGTCCCGAGGTATATACCCGACCCGTATAATTACATAACATAATAATAATACTTTTTATTTCCAATGTTCAATTCATAACATATTAACATGGCTCATATTCTTCACCACCAACAGGTATAGGTACCCATTGTATATATTCAAAGCGTGAGATATGTGACATTCCTTCGTGTAACAACAAAAACTTCCAAAGGCCAAAACAGTTCAAAAGTAGTATTTCCTTGATCAGCATAACCAAAAGAAGGGTATGATTTCAAATTAAGTTAATTCAATAAAGTGAAAAAACAGTCATATATGATCTAATGGGTTAGCACATGCTAGTTTAAGAAAACTCACATAAATTATAATTAGTCAACGGATTTTAAAAAATAAAATGAAACTTAATAGATCTCCGGTTACCCGCGGGAAACTCGTTACTCGATAGTTTAGTAATTAAATGAGGATCCGTCGGGTCCGGGTCCGGGTTTGGGACAGAGATTTTTAATCAAGTACGGGTCCGGGATTACCTAAACCCGACCCATACCCGTCCCGTTGCCATCCTTAATTGGAAAGGTAACAGTAACAATAATATAAAGTAATATATTATTATTAATTAATAAAACAAAGCATAGGAACGCCATTGGTATTTTTTAAATTATTATTACTCTAGTCATTGTCTCTTTTTAATACAAATTAATGTATTATAATAAATTTAGTCATTGGTATTTTTTTGAACTGACTTTTTAAATTTTGTACGATTTATTTTTCCCCTCTTTTTAGGTAAAAGGATTACCCTGGTAATATATTAAATCATGAAAAAAACAGGCAATAAAGCTAGGTGCCAAGTCGACTAAACAACATCCAACGCACACACATGCTTACATAATAAACCAACTAGCTCTAGACACTAACTAGCAGCTAGTAATACAAAAATTAACTAGGATTACATAAAGAAATCGAAATCCGCCATTCATTTAGCCAATGCTCCACCCGTTCCTTTCTTCTGAACCGAAAGGATAGAAGTTTGAGTCTAACAGTCGCCAAAATAACAGTCACCATTCATTTCCCCCCTTTTTATGTTTTATACTGTATTTGTTTAGCTTTATATCTTTAAATTCTTTGTTGTTATCTATATTATTAATTGATTTTATATCTTTAAATATTTTTCTCTAAATTTTCAGTTTTGTTTTTTTATTTGTTTAGTTTTATTTGTATACTTATATTGTTGATGTTATTAAACAACTATCAAGAGTTAACCAACTTCATGAATCGTTGGTTGGCTATTATGAATTGTTATTATGACAATATGATTTTGTAATGTTTTATTTATTTATTTATTTATTTTAACAGTAGCTTTTGTTATGTTTATTAATATAACATTTATCATCGGTTTTAAAACATTGTTTATATAATATAACTCATTACGCCTAACTTACGGGCCTTTTTCCCTAGCTCATCCTAGGTCCATAAATCCTCAGAGAATACCCTGCTCGCTCAACTCTTCCCCATTATAACTCAGAACGCACCTTAAGTCACCAAAACCACAATTACGGATCCTAAGGGCTGCCATCGTAAGAATCCGGTCCTTAATCGCCCGCCACATAAAAATATTGCATTTTTTTGGAATCCACTTAGTCCATTTAAACTCCATACTATAGTTCCGTTCAGTAGCGGAACCAGAAAATATTTTTGGGGGGTTCAGAATTTTTGGAATATAAAAAATTGGGGGTACACACGCTAAAAAACCTATAATTTTACACTAAAAAACATACAATTTTACACTAAACCTCTAAAATTTTTTTGAAATTGGGGGTGCATTTGAACCACCCCCTTTATATGTATGTCCGCCCCTGGAGCAAGTGAACCACTGTAGCCAAAGGGGGTATTTTTATTTTATTATTATTTTTTTTTGCTTATGGGATTTGAAATTGAGACCTCTAAGTATTTTCACTCTTAGTGATCAAATCTTTACCAATAGGCCACCACCTTTGTGGTTGTCCAATGTTGTTTATCTGTGACCTACAATGAGATAGGTCGATAAGATAATGTGGAACAAGCCGGGTTTAGGAAAAGATGTGGTTAATGAGGTATCCCGATAAATTTTCCAACAAGGAACATGACAGGTTTGAAACATGTTTTAGTTTTTTATTTTGGGTATGGAGATGGTAATCAACGTATTGAATCCATCCCATTGCTATTCCTAATGTTAGAAAAACCATATAGCAATTACAGTAAGAAATCGACGGGATACATATGGATTGGTCAATATTAAAAAAGAATCATTATAATGGTACTTTGTTAGAATTTAACAACGATTCACATGATTTGAAATCAAAAGTATTACTTTTGAAAAGTTTAACAAATATGAGTTTGCTTGGTTTGATTATTTCTCTAGAAAGATAGGGTAAATATAGTCTTTAACTTAACTAAATGAATATTTGTATCTAATATTATATTTTAAGTGGCAATAATAAGTATAAGAAACAAGTCTAAAATTCCTATAAGTATTATATGATTAGTCAAATGTATTGTTACAAAGTGAGCATAATCAAAATGCTTGACTAGTATTAAATCTCTAAAATATTTTTAAAAAGCTAGTGAAATTATAATAACTAAACTTCAATAGCATATTTATTATACTAAAATTTATTATATTTAAATCACTTATAGATTGTAGATGTCATTGTAGAAAAATGAATAAAATATAATAAATTATATAGTTTTTATTATTATTATTATATTTAACTTGGTTGCTAGATTCATGGAATTAGAATGGGGGATTATTTGAATTTGAATAATAAACAAGAAGAATGTGAGCTAGTTTAGTATTTTCCAGATATAAAATTACTAGATTCAAACTAATTTATAAATTGGGATGCATTGGGTACAAGTTCTTTAAGATGATTTTAGTTAAAAATCATTGATCCGGAAATAGCAAATGAAATGAGCACGTGAGTCAAAATGACGCAAGGCGGCGGGTCAGACCAATATTTTGACGGCATTTATTAACTCCCTGTTGTCCCAAGTTCTCCACCCCTGAATCTAACCAAACATTATATTATAATAACTATATACATTAAATATAAATGTAAAATATTATATATAATATTTTAGTAAAAAAGTATTACGTATTTAAGTAGAAGTATATTTTAGTTACTGTATTTAAAAGATTTATTCGTCGCATGGCCACGATTTATAGATAATTTAAAGTATTTGTTGATTCAATGTTTTTAGTTTGATAACTAATCTATTATTAATTAAACTCTAGTGACCATTAGCTGTTAAATATCAATGAAAAGTTATATAATGATTTTAGAATAATCGGTTCCTAATTTTGTGTCCTAAAATTGACATTTTGATCATCAATAGTTAGTTAATAAGTTATGGAAAATGCTAAGTATTAGGGCTGTCATTAGCGTACATAAAAAATTTTGTATCTTCCATATCAAAAGTCCACTCTCCCTGAATTTTATAATAAAAAGTATAACTATTTATGCACGTTAATGATAGCCCATAGGACTGTCATTAGCAAGACCCGTAACTTATTTGTAATTTGGGGGAAACAAGTTTATTCTACAAATATATTGTTAGGTAAATATTCATTTGAAAACCATAATTAAGATGAAAATCAATGAACAAATCTCAGTCACACATTTTTTCTTCTTTCTCTTCCCCTACATCCCACCATCCGCTGCCACCACCACCATCCGCCGTCGCCGCCACCACCACCACTACCATCCGTCGCTACCACCACCACCATCATCACCCACTAGTCAGTTCATGGCAGATCCCGTCAGGTAGATCACCCTCATCACCGATCAGCTCATATGACCTATTACCCACACCAGCTACCCTTTAATACCCTTAAGGGTGGTGCCCGCTTCGAAAACACAGTTTTCAACGGTGGTGGTGGTGGCGACTGGGAAAAAGGCCGGTGGTGGTGTTGGCGGGGAAGAACAGTGGTGGTGGTGGTGGTGGTGGTGGTGGTGGTGGCGGAGGCGGTACAACGGTGGCGGTGGTGTCGGTGAAGGGAAGAAGAGGAAAATATGTGGCTTAGATACCTTTTCTTAGTTTTCATTTGATTACAATCTTATATTGTTATAACTGGAAAAAATTATTCAACATTTTTCTAGTTTTCATTTAATTATAATCTTATATTGTTATAACCGAAAAAAATTATGTAAGTTATTACCAAAGAATTTATAGACTAACTTGATCCACTAATTAATAGGTTTCACTGTTTCAGCCTTTCAGGTTTAACTTTGATCGATGTATGGATTATCATATAGTGTGTTGTCATCTTCGCATTTCTAAAAATATTAAGTTGTTCTAATTTTATTTTACATATCTGAATCCATAATAAAATGAAAATCTAATAGTGTTTTTTTTTTTTTTTGAAAGGTTAAAAATCTAATAGTTAAGAAAATGTTGAAAATGATTCAACATCCAAATAGTTGATAAACTAATAGTTAATTAATTACAACTTAATATGAATCTATCATATATATTGTTTTTTAGGTTTCAAAATAAATGTCTACATTTTCATTTTGGGTTATCCTAAAATAAATATTCACTTCCAAATATAAATGTTAACTTTATCATTTTAACCATTATACAACTGCTCAAGAAACCATTGTTTAGGAGTCGGTGTTAAAAATAACATTATTATCATTTTGTCATTACACTATGAAATAACTAGTATCTCCTAAAATTTATGTGCTTTTTAAATAGACATGTTTTGGAACGTGGGTATATATTTTCAACTTTTTTTTCTTAAATATACCCTTTTACTATGTAATGTGCAGTTGTAAACTGTGTATAAATTATTGTATCTTAAGGGTGTATATAGAAAAAGGAAGGTGGAAATAAAAGCCCTCTTTGGAACAGTGAAGTAGTACTCAAATTGAACTTTATTAAAGTTTTTAATTAGTAATTAAGGGTGTTTATATTAATGAAAAACTAGAGTGGGGTGTATATTAATGTTAAGTTAATCTAATATAACTTAATCTAATCTAATGGTTGAATATTTTAAGTAAAGATAGAATTAGGTGAGTTGAGTTGTCGCTTACTGGAGGCGTGCCTACGTGGATATATTTAGCCAGCTTACATGGACATACATGAGGGGACCATTTTATAGTTGTCACATCATGTTTTTCTGTTTCTTTAAAATTTTAATTTCTGAGTGGTGGTAGCTTTGAGATTTATTTTTTTTTAAACGGTTCATTAGTTGTTAGTGGTTTTATGCATCTAAGCTGATAGCTGCCTCCAAGATTCAAATCATCGATTCACGTATAGGATGGACCTTGATAGCCAACCCTTCTATCAATATTTTAAAAACCGGTTCGAACCGGCCGGTCGACTAATTTGTACGGGGTCCGGTTTTTAGAGCCCGGTTTTTTAACGGTTTTTTAGCTATTTCAAACCGGTCAGTTTTCCAGTTCAACAGGTTTTTTTATGCAATTTTTATGATGATGTGTATACTTTAATGCTATTTTTAGTTGTTTGTAAACTTTGAAACTTATATTTTATTTGGATTATAATTATTTGGTATTATTTTTTAGTTGATTGTAATTATAGTTTGACTATTTTCATTGGATTGTAACATGCTTAGTAGCATTTTTATAAAAAATAAATTAAAATATATATTAAAAATACCAACCGATTCGACCGGTCCCAACGAGAAATCTGGTTCGACCTAAAAACTGGTTTTTAAAACATTGCCTTCTATGAAGGCGTTGGCTAGTAGCTTGAGAATTTACACAATGGAAGTTTTTTTTCCAGTTTTGGAATCAAATGTATTAAGTATGTTGATAAGAAATATTTAGTTATGGATTATTGAGTTGAATCTGTACTTCAGTTCAAATTTGATAAACTTAAGATTTTTCAAGTTGAACCGTTTTTAAGCTTGGATATTTATTATAGTCTTATGTTGACTTCATGTATCGTATATACGTATTATATGGAGGTTGTATTTTCAAGGTGCATCAAAGGTTATACCATTCAACCAGATCAAAGATTGAAGTTAGAGATAGCAGTCCAAGTTGTATGTAAATATCAGCTTAGATTAAGAGGCAGCTTGGAGCATATTTAGAATTGTGTAAGATGACAAGGGTTACACTAAGCCTTTTACAATTTGATCATTTGAAGATCAACGTTGGGATCATTGATAGCTGTAAAGTAATGGAACGAGATATTATTTTGAAAGGTTCCTTGTTGAAGAATGCTCTCCATATGTGTCCAGTATGCCATTGGTTGGGAGAAAGATGTGGGCACGTGAACATAAACTAAAGGGTACAAATGTCGTTGTTTACATTCTCTTTGTTACAAAACCTATCAAATGAAAACGCCTATCATAAGACTGGACACTTGAGGCGATCATCATTTCCTATAAATGCCAATCTCAGAATTCATAGAGAGCAACCACATTCCAAAAACAATTCTCTCACAACATCCTTCATTGCAAGTATGATCAACTCAATTTGTGATTAAGGTGTCATTCAACTAGTTAAATTAGAGTTCTTAGGATCTCTTATTCTATATCTAACTTGTAATTCTTTGATTCTTATCAATAAAGAATCACACAATTCAAAATTACTTTATGTGTTGAATGTGTGTAGATACCCCCCCTCCCCTTCCAAATTTTTTGTCTAGTAATAAACATAGTTCCTTGATTCAACAAAGACATCTTAGGCCTTCTCCAATGTAAGCCATGTTGTCGGCATGCTAGGCCCTTGCCCGCCGAACCCTAGTGTGTTAGTGAAAAGTCTTTCCCCTTGCACCTCAACAAAGACATCTTAGGCCTTCTACAATGTAAGCCATGTTGCCGGCATGCTAGGCTCTTGCTCGACGAACCTTAGTGTGTTAGTGAACAGTCTTTCCCCTTGCACCTCAACAAAGACATCTTAGGCCTTCTCCAATGTAAGCCATGTTGCCGGCATGCTAGGCCCTTGTTCGACGAACCTTAGTGCGTTAGTGAACAGTCTTTCCCAAGGGCGGTTCTACATGATCCTAACATAGGTCCATGGACCTAGGTTAGGTTGAGAATTTTTTAAGCAAGCATATGAAAATTTATGTTTGGTCACATGTTATCTAAGATTTTGGACCTAGATAAATTACTATAAACTAAGCATTTTGAAACATTTGAAATAGATGAATTATAATTGGACACACACGATTTTTATTCCTAGATCCACTAGTGGTCTTTCCCCTTAGCACAATTGATAAATGTGTTTAGTGAGCAGTCATTCCGCCTTGCACGTTATAAGTTGATAAATAAATGTTATGTTATAAATAAATATCCTTATAAATATTAGAAATGTGCACTAAAATATTATTCCTTACATATTGCTATTAGAACTCCATCATTTTATATTCAACGTGATTTTAGTCATTTATACGCAAGACACTTGTGAACCTCAATCACCTCTTACTTCTTTGCTCGAATACCTCAGTCAACATATCCTTTGTAGAATCGGCAATATGATAACGACATACAAAAATGTCAAATTTATCATGCAACTATATTTTTCAAAAAGACTTCATGATTCAAGGATTCGTGATGGTAACAACATCGAAACAGTGATCAAAAGTGTCAATAAAAAGTAGCTAAAACACATGAAATAAAAGGGAAATGTGACACGAAAACTAAATGTCTAAATTCAATGTCCTTTACACTATACTTTACTCAATTTAACTAACCTTGATCGCGAGTCATTCAACTCCATAATTTGAGTGTCTCCATTTGCTCTTTTAATGAATATGGGGGTAAATGATCTATAGTACTCTCATCTTCTTAATTTTATTATTTACATTCATATTTGTTGTCTCAAAATATTCTTTCATTAAATAAAAAAACTTGTTTTTACCATTTATCCTTAATTAATTATTATAGTTTTAAAAGTTCTATTTTAAAATGTCAGCCTAATTTTAAATATAAAGGGTAAATAAGATTTTTTACATGTTACATATTTCATTAAATAAAGTTATCTTAAATCATTATTTTTCGTTTATAAACAATAATAATAATGAAAGAGAACTCATACATATGCCACATTTTTTTTTATTAAAGTATCATATTTTATAATTGTAATAGCAAACGGTATAAATATATAATGTATAATAATGATTTTATCTGTAATGAATGAAAAGGTGAGAAAGTATTACTTTGGTGCGTGTATCCATTTTAGTGTGTACTGTGTAGTGACATAACATATTGACAAGGTTCAAAGTCCGGTAGAAATTTGGGAAAAGTCACCACTCCCATTTCGACACGTTAAATTTTCTACAATTCATGATTAAGACACCAAAATTTTCACTGTTTTGATTTACACCCTACAACTTCGTGCTACAGACTTGAAAATTAATATACGTTATCTCTACTTCTTTAAGGATATCCATGTGTTGGACTTTTAGTAATCATGGATATTCTACTCGTTTTACGAGCAGACTAATCCAAAAAACTGACTCGTTTTATGAGCACAGAATCAGAACAGGTGAGCCAATTTTGTGTAGTAATAATAATAAGTAATAACACAGTTGTTTTTGTCTAATAATTTAAATATTAACCTACTCAAGCTATTATCTTCTTGTCTTATGTAAAAACGTCGACGAACCATACATTATCGTACTGTAACATGAAATGACTTGTGAAAAGGAAAGTCTCATTATATAATGTGCTCATCTATTTCCACCATTTGGTGGAAATAGACAGCTTTAAATGTTTATACAATATGCATTGTTTATTGTATGGTACAAGCGGTTAATGCATAAAAAGATGGTGAAAATAGCAATGCCTTATATAATTTTAAACGCTTTTCATGACTTTTCTATGGAATGCACTTCTTATATATTCTGATAATTATCTCAATTTTAAACATTTCTTTCTTTCTCTATATATATGTGTATATATAATATATATGTGTATATATATTATCTTTTTAGTTTGTTCTTTATACTTTAAAAGATAATAAAAATTTCTAAACGATATAAAAGACTTCACCTAGTCCAACGCACTTTAGTTGTTTATTTGAGACAAAATGTTGAAAACCAACAACTCAAACCGATTCATTAGCTGTCTATCCATAAACTATAATGTAAGGACATATCTAACTCACTCAAAGGTTATGACTATGAGGTGCTTGAGCTTCAATCCGAAACCTAATAAAGATGCCCGCACTCAATACCACTTAAGCTAAACGTTACAACTATCAAAACTGATGACATAAACTCTATAACATTGCAAAATAAAGTATGACGCCCAAGATATTAATTTATTCAAGAGTTAAATGCACTTTTGGTCCCTGTAGTTTGTATGTTTTTGCGATGGGGGTTCCTTTTTAGGTTCACTAGCAATTGGGGTCCTTGTGGTTGTATTTTTTGCAACCTTTGTCGGCTTTTCAGGTTTACTGACAATGAGGGTCCCTATGGTTTGTACGTTTTTGCAATGAGGGTCCCTTAAGAGTTAAAGTCGGTTTTTCAACTTGAACTAAGGTTACAAAAAAGTATAACCACAGAAACTTTCATTGCTAATGAACCTAATCATTGCAAAAACGTAGAAACCAATAGGACCAAAACTGCATTTAACTCTTTATTCAAATAAAGTTAGAAATCTACTAAAAGTAGTTTTAAAAGATACTCCGTGATTTTTTTTATTATCTTTGAGAAAATAACTAAAATATACTATTGGTGGTTATGAGTCCCTACAGGTGTTAAGTTGTTAACATAGAATGCAATTCAACCACCAATACCTCTTTTCTCGTGGTGTGTGGAAAGCAATGTTTTAAATACCGGTACGTACCGGCCGGTATTACCGGTAGTACCGGGTGCCGGTGTTGAGGCCGGTACAACTATCCCCGGTATTTTGTCGGAATTTTCACTGTTGCATACCGTCGGTATTTTGCGGTATGACCCGGTATTTTCGGAATCTTTTTTTTTTTTTGAAATTTTTTTAAAATTATTTTTATGATACTTTAATGTTTTTTTTTGTTGTTTGTGAACTTTAAAACTTATATTTTGTTATGAAATACCTATTTGGTATTGTTTTTGACTATTTTTGTTAGATTGTAACAAGTTTAGTAACATTTTTATTAAAAAAAATAAATAAATAAAAAAATACCTTACCGGTAATACCACCCGGAATACCGGTATTACCGGTACCGGGTACTCGCGGCACGGCCAAAATTCCGGTATTTAAAACATTGGGGGCAATAATGTAAATTGAGGGAGCATTACACGTGGTTGCCGCCAAGGTTTCATTGGTAGGGGCATATCCTTAAAACCTATGCACAAGAAAGCGAATCTTTCTCTCACTTCCCGCTCAAACTCTCCGCCTCATATTATTGGCCCACTCTCCATTTCTGTTTTCTTCCTCGTCATATTACAGCAATATAATAATACTACCGCCAAGGTGCCAAGGTTTCATTTGTTTTCTTAATACAAATTTTGAGATTCTAATAATTAAATTTTGAAAAATATATGTTATAATATGCTGAATGAGTATTTATACAAATAAATAGTTTAACTATATTAGATAAAAATAAATTAAGATATAAGGTGTAAAAATATTTTGGATATTTCATATATTTAAAATTTAAGTAATTTAAGACCTTCGGACAATTTTATAAAGAAATATAAACGAAAAAAATAAATGAATTTTTTTTATAGTATTATGTGCTGTTTAACTTTTTAGATCGTTGTGAGTTTTGGGGTCAATAGTTGACATTATAGCTTTCAATTTAAATTTAAAAATTATTGTCATATTAGTGTCGATATAATTCTTAACATGTTAGTATGTTTTAACTAATTTATATCGAAGTGATATATATTTGTTTTTCATAAAAGAAGAACGTAGTGTTTACATACATTCATCAAATGACTTCTAAACTTGATGGTTATTTTCTTTGTTTTATGAAATGCATTTGTAAATAGCCGTTGATGATTATCCATTCACAACTTTAAAAGGTTTTTAAAAATGTAAATTATTTTCCAAAAAGGTGTAAATCATGAAGGACATCCTTGACTCGTGGTGTCTTTTTGACATTAATCATTGTTCACCCATAAAGAATAACTTTAAATAACTCCTTTTACCGTCTTCACAGTGTGACAAGATGAATGCAAGACTTGAACCCAAAAACTCTTTTATCTTTTAAAATTCCTTCAAGTGAGCCATGTAAATGATTGATTACTGTAGTTACTTTTAAATATTACTTGAACAACTAAAACTATTAGCAGTAAATTTTTTTTTTCTCTCTCAAAACAATGGAGTAAAATATTCAAATGGAAATCGATGCATTTGTTCATAGATATTTGTAGACGTTTAAATGCTTCAATAAATGCATACATTAATCTAAATTTCAGTTCCTAATAGGGGTAGTTTACAAGAATTTATGAATTGAATCTCCCAACTTATCATTTAGGGATTAGAGATTTTTCTACACACGTTATTCAACATTTGACGTATTATGTTATAGTAGGTTTTAAGATTATAAGTAATTTATCAAATTTTATGTTGGCTGTCTTAATCGAATCCTCATGAAAATGGCGCTGTCAAAAAAAGAACATAGGTTTCGTCTTCCCTTTGCCCTTTATGCAATCAATCTCAAGAGACCTTAAACACCTTTTAATCTCATGTGAACTCTAACTTGTTATGGTGTTTTATTAGCATTTGGTGTAAACTTAGTCCTATTTTTGCTTTTTCCATTAGAGATCTATTGAGTTTGTTTGACAAAGAGAAAGGTCGGAAACACCTTGCCATTCATGCAATCATTCTCACAGGTGGTTGTTGCATTTGGAAAATGAGGAACGAAACATGTTTCAGGAATACTCCACCATCATGGCAGTGATTAAAAGCTGAGGTGCAAAGTAATAGCTTTTTATGGATAAAGAATCGAGAAAAGTTTCAGGATTTATCATGGAAACAGTGGGTCAAATTTAGCATGTAATCAGATCAGAATATGGAATATAAACAATGGGCCGGTTTGGTCCTTTTTTAAACATTTGATATAGAGTTGTTACCAACATAGATTTGGTGTGTAATCTAGTCTTTGTATTGCTGATTATGGGGTCTCAGATTTGTCTGGTCAACACGGGATACTATAAAAAACGAGATAGGATGAAAACACCGCTCGACCCCTAGCCTCGGGGATCTTTTCTTGGGTCTCTTCCAAGTTTTTTTTTTACCCCTTTTGGTATCCTAGCCGTTCTGATCTGGGCTCTAGGTGTTTTAAGTTTATAGATTGGTGTATTAAGTGTATAGATATCATTGTATTTTGTATACTATAAATATAAATGTATTAAGTTTATATACTGGCGTTTTTGCTAGTAGTTTGTTAATAGTATACTTTTCTACCTTTTAAATTTAAAAACATAACTTTTATCACGAAATAAAAGATGGAGATGGCTAACAATCGCCTAACATGTTGCCGGCAATATGCTGCCAAAGTTAAAATTTTAAGCTTTTTTTCTTTAATTCATCATATGAGTGCAAAGATTGTGAGTAGGGATGGCAATGGATCGGATATGGATCGGATGTCGGCATATTCATATCCATATCCATTTATATATTTATTATCCATATCTATATCCATATCCATTTAAAAGAAATTCATCCATCCATATCCATATCCGATGGATGAGATGGATAAATGGATATCCAT
>JAOEHQ010005976.1:0-28849 GCA_025447715.1 Asclepias incarnata
GTAAATCTTTTTTAATCCTACTCCTAAATTATACTATTGCCTTGTTTGTAACCTAAAACTTCCAAAACCCCCCCCCCCCCCCCCACCCCCCACCCCCCCAATATCCACTCTTACAAATGTGAGAATTGAGACTCGGACCCAAGTAGAATACCCTAAGGTCAAAGACCTTACCAATGGGTCACGAACACATTAGCCATTTTTAATAAAAAAAAATGAAAAAAACGTTTGCGTTGTGAACGATATAATTCCAATACAAGTTGACGTTATCATATAATACATATATGAATAACTCATTATGGTAAACATTGGTATAAGAACTCGCTGAAGCCTAATTTTGTTGTAAAATATTCTATAAATTATCATAACAACACATATTAAAACGAAAGCTATAAGGTATGTGTTTTGAAGCCACTCATCCATCGGACGGGTCCTAAGACTAGTAACTAACTAACTAAGGACTGCATAAGTAAATGTATTAATAGTTTAGGGAGCTTTAAATAATTCAATCAAGAAAAAAAAGAAAGAAAAAAAAAAAAGAGCTGCGCGCACATTTTCAGCAGAGCGGCCGCCACTGCCGTTAAAACCACCGTGACGGCCATAACCGTCTATTCTATTCTGTTAACTTTCAGCTCTTCCGGAATCTTCTATATCATTAAAACGGTATCGTTTCAATATTTACTTAAACATTAATTACTTTCTGTTTATTCATTTAAAAAAAAAGAAGCTGAAATATATGTATGGATACATATTGTGTGACTATATGTGTGTGTGTGTGTGTGTGTCTTTTTATATTTATGTATATAGTATATGTTTATATTGTTGTTGTTGTTGTATATGGGATTTTAGTAGGTGAAAGGATGGGTGAAATAATTATTGGAATGCCAGGGCCTTGGGCTGATGATAATTTTGAAGCAGCTGATCATTACACTACTAAAATTGGGGGACTTCCTGTAAGTAATTCCGATTGTATCGAACAACATTTCGTGTGATATTTCTCACTTGTTTTGTTGTATGACGAATAGCGGGTGGCAGTTCTGACCCGTTTGCTTTTAAATGAACCAAACGGGTAAAAAAGAATGTAGCTTAAAAGAAAGAAACAGATCAAATGGGTTGAACGGGTATCGATAGTCCTTTTGGGCTAAATGATTTTGTTATTAAAAAATAAGGCATTGTAGATATTGTTAAATTCTTGTATCGATAGTCCTTTTGGGCATCCTATTTATTTAGTAAAAAATGAATCTTTTTTGGACAAAGAGTGTTTCGGGCCAACCCAACCCGACTTGACATACCATAGAATTACCTGTTTTGACCAAACCATTTTCACCTGTTACCTAACCCAACCAACCCGCCATGTTGTGACTTTTATTAATAATGAGCATAATGTCTCCTATTGCAGGACTGGCCTTGTCTTGAATCGGTTATACAACCTGATCTTCTTAGGTGTGATTCCTGTGAAGGCAACCTTTGTCTTGTGGCTCAGGTTAATGTTAAATAGTTACTATGCTTCTGTTGAAGTTCTCATCTTGGAGATTTTTATATGAATTTGGAGTGGTTTTAATTTTTTTTTTATTATTGTTTCATTATTGTGACACCTATTTTGGTTTGCTTTATTTCACAGATTTATGCTCCTGTTTCCAACAAGATATTAACTGTAGAAGAGCGTGTAATTTATATATTTTCTTGTGTAGCACCAACTTGCAAGAACATGAGGCAGGTTTATCCGTATACATTCTGTTGTTGTTATTATGTAGATAATCACACGAAGTAAAGTTCAATCATTCACCAAATAATATTTAAAGTTATCATTCCCAATTTTCTATAGCAGGAAACTTAGAGCTATTATAGTATTATGTGGTTTTCAATATTAATGGATGACCTTAAAGCAAGACATGCCAAACTATAAAAATGAAATCTCAATTTTGATTTGGAAAACCAGAGGCTTATTTGATTTTGGAAATCATCATAACTTAAGTTCATATTTTGGTGCTATGATGTTTCTTCATAGACAGCTGGCGCGCTCTTCGTCTTCAAAGATCTTTCCATGATAAAGAATCAGATCCTTTAAGCCAAGATTCTACTTTATCACCTCTAACCACTGAGTTGCTGGATGACCCGTGGTCATTTGACTTGGATGACGAAGATGATGACATAAATCTAGATGATTTAGGTAAGGCGCTTACCCAAGCCACAACTTTAGCCTCTGCTTCAAAAGATAAAAAGCAGACCACTAACTCAGATGCTGTTGACAAATGCTCGCCTGTAAGCCTAAGAAATAGGTCAGCTGATGACAAAGCAACAGGTATTGTTTCCATAGTTTTGAATAATTCTCTTCAACCTTGTCCTTTTATGATTTGCATGCTTGATTGATGTGCTGTACCGTTTATATATAAGTATGTTTTATTTGTTGCAGTATTACCGTGCTTTTATCTATATACTCAGGAAGAGAAGTATTCGAAGGATGTTGCTTCTGTCTCTACAAGCATCTCTTCTCTTCATATAAAAGAGAACCAAAGTGACGGTGATGAGCATGCACCCGAGGAAGCATGGGAAGGGGAAAGTTATGAATATGACAAAGCTCTCAATGCCGACAGAACCTATCTTAAGTTCAAGAAACGATTGGATGTATACCCGGAGCAATGTTTCAGGTACACAACACCAGAAATTCCAATCCTTGTAACAAATTATCGCATTAGTGGCTTTCGCCTTTCCGTAGCTTTTATAAGACAGTTTCGTTATTGTGCTGGTTGGATAAAGAACCAAATATACGTATTGTTTCTTCTTAAACTTTTGCAAGGGGTTATGTTGGTCAGTCAATATTTCTGGTTTCTGTTCTTACACAAGGGGCGGCAGAATGTGCGGGTTGGATAATGGATCAAGCTGGTTCAGGTTAAAATGGGACATTTTTAGTATGAGTTCGAAATGGGCCGTGGTTGGGTTGACCCGCAAGCACTCTTCTGTACTTTTATCTATAAAAAAATTAACAATCCTTAGTGTCTTAATAGTTAATATTGGAAAAGCGATAGTTGGTACAATAATAATCCAAACCCTCAAATGAAAGTATTTGACCCTTTTCCAATAAAACACTTCCCAAATTGACTCATTTATAAGTAAGCGGGTAATCTGCGCCTCTATTTTACATGATACACTGTTTTGTGGTAGTATGAATAAGCACTAAGCGGAAAGTGACACTTATAAAATGTTCAGAAAAACACTGTCCATTTTAATATTTTACTTGAGTTTCTGTCCTCATATTTTGGGAGTTGCCTCTTCTGCAGATATTCATATGGTGGGAAGCCACTTTTAGCCACAACGGAAGCAGGAGATCCTGGAAGATGCATGTTATGTGGTGAATCAAGGCACTATGAATTGCAGCTTATGCCTTCGTTGTTATATTATCTTCAGGAAGCAACAAAGACCTTTTCCCTGGAAAACTGGAACTGGATGAGTGTAATCGTTTATACTTGTTCCAAGGTACGTTCATACAAGTTATGTGACGGGCACTTATAATTGTTCTATCGCTTTTTAAGACTGTTTTAATGGCTACTTAGAGTTGGGCAATTTATGATGGGCCATGAAGCCTAAGACCAGAGATGTGAAATATATATATTTTTTGGGAAATGATATATCCTCCTAAAAAATTAGCCTAATAGTCCTCCTAACAATTTGATCATGACACTTGTTCAAATCAAAGGATGGAATTAGGAGAGAGAATGAGTAGATTACACTTGTCATGTAATAAGGTGGTTAGGAGGATTATTAGGCTATTTATTAGGAGGATATATCATTTCCCATATATTTTTTCATATAAATGCACCCTGGGCCTTGGCACCTTTAATCTTAATAAATAATCTGGATCTTTGTTATCCACATGTCACAGACCCGTCTTTTTCCTTTTGCAACAACAGTAAACTCCGGCGAGACACGCTCGTCTTTATGGTTTGAATTCAAAAATCGACCAAAAAAATTTGAAACATAATGTATTCTTGAGTTTTATTAATCTCATATAAGGTTCCAAACACCTAATATTGCTTAGCAATTGGACTTTGTATTCCAGCAAACAAAATATTTTGTACTTTATCGCATATCTTCAGCTATTGTTATTTCACTTAAGGCAGACTTGAATAACATGTGTAATGTGTTACATTCTGTATCTTTGTCAAGGGATGTGCACCCTCTCCGAAGCAAGAGAGTGATGGCTGGGTTGTCGCTGAGGAAGCCGTTGCTGTACAAACCGAGTAGAGCATAAGTTAGTACTCTACAATCAGTCTACACAGTGCTTTAGAAGCAATTGATGATGACAATGTCCTCCACTTCTTTCATTAGATTGTAGTGCCAAACTGTATTTTGCAATTTTAATTTGTTTGTAGACCCAAATTTCTTAGGGTGCTTACATATAGCCCAATATAAGATTATACGATTGTAACAGCAAAATTTAATGCTATAATAGTAAAAATCAATGATGACATTATCTTCTTGTCTATTTATTTTGAGAGAAATCTCCTTCACTTGTATTGTTCACATACAAGTTGATACAAGCATTTCAAAAGAAAAAACTATTCCATACAACATAATCACAAGTGCCACCGATAAGAACACAAGTTGATAGTGTTGAATTTTCATTACTTCTTCAGTTGTGCATCTTACAAAAAAAAAAGAAGCTTTTTCAGCTACGTTCAGTCGAACATAATACATGGAATAAACAAGGCTAGAATAAGGTGACAAGTGATCATGATTAGGAGTCACGAGGATGTAAGCATATGATTAACATCAACTTGTAATCCACTTGATACAAGTCAAGATACATGATCGTTAAGGATTCAACAAATTTTACTCAAGAAAATTGTTTACCATACACCTCGCCCTACAAATGACTCATGCAATGCCACTCTAGTTTGATCAACAACTTTTTCAACATAGATGCTAGAAAACACTTGCATTGCATGCGACGTTGATGATAAGGAAGCAAAAATGAAAAGGTATCAGGGACTACTCAAATTTCTTTATCAAGGACATGTCGTTCAGCATTTTCTCGATAGCTTCATCATCATCATGTCCACGTCCTCTGGACTGCAAGAACACAATCACCCTATATAGTAAGAAACAGGCATCCAAAGGAACTTTGCAACAATGAACATAAAAAATAACACACGATTGCTCATTTCACCATAGCTTGTCTTGTATTAAATATAACATTGATTATGTTTAGAACAATCTGCTTGAACACATATAATGCTTTTCCAACCCAAGCTATTCCATGATTTACAACACTACACCATATAACACTTTCTTTATGGGCATAAAAAAGATTACAATGTTTTCCGTTTTGAAAAGTTTTTTATTGTGAATTATAATCCCACATTACCATTACAAATAATATGAAATTAGGAACTGATTTTTCTTTGGTCGACAGATTCCTCGATTATGTACTTAAAACTTAAAAGCTTCAACAACTAGTCAAACAATCTCCTTAAAGTATGCTAAAGCATAAATGGCCCTGACTAGACAGCAGGAATATGTACAACACAAGTAAATATATTGATCCAACATAAAAATGTGAAAAGTGAAGAGGGCAGGGAGCAAATACCTTGATAGTGGGAACCATAGCAATGGCTTCCTCCACAGTTTCAGGGCAAAGGTTTCCAAGAACACAAAGCTACATGCCAATTATAGTACAATGTGCATATACTGTTTCAGAATCAAAATAAAAGGGAAAAAAAAAAATACTAAAACAGTCATCAATGTTCAAGAGCACATTGCACATTACCTCAAATTCCGCTAACTGGTATCTACTCAGTAGTCTGCAAGTTGGTTAAGATAAACAGAACTGCTTTCATAACATAAGATCGGCATTACAAAAGATGATGAGAGTTGTAAAAGCAAGCTTTTGAATTTAAGTAACTAAAGGATACTCTCGAACTTGTCTAACAGCATCTGGATTCTTGTAGCGACTGAACCGCTTCACATATTGCAGTGACTTCTCAAACACTCTGACCAATAACAGTAAAAGTTAAATAACATACACATATCTTATTGATACTTGGGATAAGAGAAAGCATCACACAGTGCAACTGCAAACTCTATCTACACATATATGAATTGAATAAACAATATTTTGCCACCTAGTTTGAGAAATAATCACCAACTAATTGTATGTAGCATGAGCGGTGAGCCCCATGTCTCGTGGATCGTTGTCGGTAACTCAAATATCAAGGAACCGTGTCACTCATTTTGTATCATAAATGGGGGATAAATGAACGGATTTATGGTTCATGGATCAATATGGTAAATGTGAATCCATACTTGAGAAATCACCCATACTGCTTTCATGATTTATGATACAAAATCACACACTACTTATAAAGGGGCTGTTGGTTCAGACTATAGGTGAGGTAGGATTTATCACAGAAGTGGCAAAAGGGCAGGTCGGCTAATATGTAAAACGGTTTCGGGTTGAAGCGGGTCACTTTTAAGTACTAGTATTTGTGACAAAAAAAAACAAGATTTTCACAATAATCATATAAATCTTTGAATGCACAAACTAGAAGGTTGGGTACATTAAAAAAGAAGACTTCTTTCAACCCGTTCCACACTGTTAACCTGTTCCATTTAAAAACTTTTTCTAATTTGACCCGTAAGAGACACAACAAAACCCAAATCAACTCATTCATAAGTAAATGGGTTAAAACTGCCACCTATAACTTATCCATAACTCTGTTAACTCTGTAAGAACTTTATAAGCAAATCAGTATCAGAGACGGAATTTAGAATATATACTCACTGAGAAACATGATTCAATGGATCTTCAGACATCTGCTGAAGCTGTTCATATTTGTGTTCGAGAATCAACGAGACTTCACAATTCATTAAACACTTGGCCTTCAAAAACTCTGAAAAAACCACACATTCTTGTCAACAACTACTCAAAAAGACCAACGACAACCACATATGCCGAAACTTATTCAGAAAAATACACAACAAAAACTGAAAAAAATTCACTACCATCGCCTATTTTGAGCTCGGCAGCATTTTCTTCCTCTTCCGCAGACATATTTCAAGACAACGTAAGCCTAAACATATATTAAACATAAATAAAATTCAGAACCAGAGTTGCGAAAACAATAAACCTCAACAGACCTTTGCAGTCTTTTTAAAAACGAACGAAAATGTACCCACTTTGTCCCATTTAATAACTACTACGTGTATCCGATTTTCAAACTGTCTAATTGTCTATCAAACTTTTAATTGATTGCTACTATATGTCAGCTATATAAGTTGTCACGTCATCAAAACCGGTGCCACTATCACCTATTGATATACATAAAAACATGAAAAAATTAACAATTTGATACACATAATAGTAAAACATGAAAAATTTGGTACACTTAACCCTAGTAATAAGGTAGCACAATTTTCTTTTATATACAAGCCCTAAAAAATCCCCTAAACTACAAATTAACATAGAATCATTAAGGTTTAACATAACAATTTAAGCAGCAGATTATAATAATAATAATAATAATAATAATAATACCTAATTAAAAGATGATTATCGAATCCAAACTGTAGATGAAGAAAAAGAAGGCGATTATTTGAGTGAAGAAAATATATTTTTATAAATAAATGAGTGTTATAATTGCATAAAGGTGTCTTCACTATTGCAATCTGTCTACTTTTTGTCCCTCAACTATTGACTTTTTGTATCGAGTTCCTAATTTTAATATTTGATTGATTTTACTCCTAAATAGAGCACGTTGTAGAAGTTTATGATGCAGCATGCCTAGCACAAGTGAGAGATGTAAGATTTCATATAGTTCTTTTCTTGCATTTGTTCTTATAGTTCTTAGTTCTTACCTCTCTAGAGTTTTCCATGAAAAAAAGATTTATAATTATACCATATTAAAAATTATTGTTTTATTTTAAAATAAATAAATTACCTTTACAATAATTTTATAAAATATAAAAAATAACAAAAAAAAAGATAATGTTAGATTTTTGAATAATAAATTTTATCCAAATAAAAAATTAAGTAACCAATAGTATAATAACACGTGACACATAAGATAAAAATTTTAAAAAATGTCATCCAGTGAAAAGGTGCCATGTGGCAAGAAAAATGGAACAACCTTGGGTTGTTTTGTGCGTTGGAGGCTTTTTTTTCTTTTTTTTGTTTTAATTTTAAATTTGTTAACCGATATGGAAAGTCACGATGTGGAAAGTCTTCTTGTAGGAATACTTATACTACACAAAGTTGCAAGCCTTGTATGAATCAAGTAGTAACAAATGGTAGGAAAAGAAAACACTGACATTAGCTATATGTTGCCGAAAGAAGCTTGAAGGGGCACTGGGCAGTGGCCGCGGCATGGAAGTGGCTAATAGGGGGGCAATGCGCAATGCATGGTCATACAAGCATTTCTCACCAGACCCCCTTGGTATCAAGTTCACGACCCTGAGTATTTTTCCTATTCTTTGTCAACGTGCCGCGACATAATCACTAGTAGGTTTGTTTAACTCATTAATATCATAAACTCGTGCCCCTTTACATTGTATTTGGTCCTATTTTCTTTCCTTCCATTTTGCAGTTGCCAAGCTTAAAACTCGACCACAAGTTTTGTAAATATGACAAACTTATCAAGTCGTTTCTTATAGTCCCAAGTTTTATATAGCTTCTATTTGCAGCAACAATGATTTTGACATTTCACAGTTAACAAAATAACAAGAGAGACGTGATAAAGAAAACACGGCAATTTAGACTTTGAAGCTTCAACACACGAGCTTGGCGAACTAGACTTTATATTCGTTTTAAGAAACAATAATACCATTTAACTTCATCTTAATCGGTTTATCAAACATAAATCAGATAGCAATCATATAAACATTACCAGACAAGAACTTGTGCACAAACTAGTTATCCGGTTGGCATAATGTGGATATCACTGGCCATTTAATGATTGCAAGGCTGATAACGTCACAACGCCCTCAAGGCTGCTTTATAAATTCCAAGAATTGTGGATATTGCAAACAATCTGCTATATAAATCCCAGAACCCTTAACGGATGAGTTACGGAAAACAAAACAAGATTAGCTACTTGCAAACAAGTTCAAATTCTCGATTACTATCTAAAGAAACATTTCTATGGCCCAGCAACAGAGAGGTGCACTCTCATTTATTGGCCTTTGGAACTTCGACTCGTGGCCTCCAAAGTCCAAGCCGGTACTTGTGAGCATACTTTAATATCAGCTTCCTCTGTTGCGTCAAACACAGTTAAAGTCAGTAAAAGATAAAATATCAGTCTTGAAATATTGAACTAATGCAGGTGACTGGATCAAATAAATAACATCCTAACAAGAGTAACGCAAGAGATACTCACTGATCATGCAAGATTGCAAGTACACCAAAACAATGATAACAAGTAGCTCGGTATTCATCAAACAAAATTATTTCCATACACCATTAAAATAATTCAAATTTATAGAGTTACTTGACATTTTGACCAATAGTCAAAATGCTTCAAATGCAAATATTTCAATAATTCAATATATGCAGATCTGACAGGTAAAATCAATGCCACCTAATTCAGCGTATGTGCAAGTTCACGATATGGGGCAATGTGGTATATATAGTCAGCGATACACATTGAACTTTTAAGCATTAAAACTATGTTACTAGTTAATAATAAAGGAATATGAAGTGTTTCATTTTTACTATTAAAATTGAAGTGTTTCACACGCCAACTTATAAGTTGAAGTACATCTGCCTAATTTTTATTTTTGTTTTTTACTTATTGATTAAATATGACTGGAACTATGAGTATGTGTTATATCTATTTTATTCCTATATTTAGGTTTATTTTGACAGATAGTTTAGCAAACACGCCCATACGGCGTACACCAAACCAATTCATGGGTCACATGGGTCAGGATGAAAATAATAAAATCTTAGGGCAGATAAGAATGCATAAATCTACCTCATGCTCAAAGTAGTATGTTTGAACAAAGGCAGCATGTGTTTTACTTGGTGGATTCGGTTGCGTCCCCTGGTTCATATCAGATACCCGACTCCTAAAGTCCTAATGAAACATCTCAATCTTTTTAATTTTCTTTATTCAAATAAATCCCTCCTCTAGAAGAGCTACCTTTCAACTTTTACTTTCTCAGACAACAGGGGAATCTTGCATAAAATCTTTCGAATATAACCCATGGACACCCATTTATAGAAAGAACATTCCATAAGAGTCGTAAGCTTTATCATTAGAAGTTTTCAAGAATCATCTCAGGCAGCTTTGTTCTTAGCATCAGGGTTTCACATTGTACCTAGTTCCAAAATATAACATCTTTTTGGCTGAGCTGATATATTCCAGATGCACTAAAGTGCAGAGAAGACAAAACCTTATTGATTTCCTTTATCTTCATATGCTTATCAGTTATCACACATGTTATGATCCACAGTTAACATAATCATGACAATGATGGCTCAAGTCCGAGCCTCAGAAAGACTAAATTTATCTTTCAAAGTTTCCTTAATATACTTGAATTTAGCACCACCTTCAACTTAATCAGATCTTACAAAGCCTTCTGTCAGCTTTATATTTCAAACTGACGGCAGCCTCAAATTTGATAGAATCTATAAGAATCTGTTGTTTCTACTCTATTCCTTAAAATTGCATTTAGTTTGGCAATCAGTTTAGAAAACAAACCTATAAAGGGTGAAAAGAGCTAGTACATCAATCATGAATTCAGAGGAAACACAATGGCATTGGGTCATGGTCACCAGACCAAATCACCCTTTACGCTTGCCTTTTCTGATTAAAACTTAAAATTAAAAAAATGCACCCATATGACCGGGGGGGGGGGGGGGGGGGGGTATTTTACTTGGCCCAGCTGGTAATATTGCTTTGGAGCAATATATTCCTATTAGATTTATGTAGCTGGTCGTTATATCTTATGCAGGAAACCTCTTTTCCTCACAGGTCTTACACACTAGCCAACACCAATAATTTTTTTAAAACATTTTCGTTCATGAACAAAAACATAATTTATTAGAAATCAACACTACAATATTATACTACCTCAATGTCTCTGCAATCTGGAATTATGGATGATCTTTAGACAGACCATATTTGCTTCTCTTGTGAACCGTGCGGCTTTTCAGTGTTTTTTCAGTAGAAATCAACCGTAATTTTGTACAGATAGAAGTAGACTAAACCTTATCATTTTCTTTTTTGCTTTAAGATGATTTTCTTTCTAGACTAAAAAATTTACACTCTCACTCAATATCACTCGTACTCAACATAACTAAGATAATCGTTAATCTTGAAAGCTCAATTTGGCTGGAAGGGCGGAACTTTTAAAGTAGATATAAAACTATATATATCTCACCTCCTTGCCATTGTTGTTTTCGTTCTACAGACTTCATTTCAGCACCAGCATCAACTTAGGAAGATCTTAAACGACCCACCAAGGGCTTGTTATTTACTTGTTCATCAGCTGAATCCTTTATTCTTTTAAGCAGATACCTCAAAGTCTTCTATAGATAGGTTTGAGTGTTTAACTCTGCATTTGTTGAAGTATATATTTGAAGTTGAATGAGCCATTAGAGATCGTTAACTTCAACCTACTCTCCCCGGATAAATAATTGAACTTTCTCTTCAAAACCTTAACAGGCTCAATTAATCATCCTTTTCGATATTTGACCCATCGTCCCACTCTAACTCCCTCACTAATAAAAATAATATGTAAGGTGAGTTCTACATCCACCAGTCTCACACCTATATTTTCTCCAAAAAAGTGGTTTTTATCAGAACACAAGCTTTATCCTGATGAAACTTTTATAAATAAATGAAAACAAAGATCCTCCCATTCATATACTAATCTTTTGAAATTGATTTCAATCACGCCACCGGCAATGACCCGGTAACTTGTAACATACTAAACACTTAAAACAACCTAACTAATTGTCAACCCCATCCACTAATATCATATTCAAAAACTACTTTTTTAGTCAAATGTCCCAGAGAATCCTTCCAATCTTAAAAACGCGTTTGAGGAACAAAACGTTAGCAAAAGGTGGATTTATCTCCGGTTATCCACTAATAATCCCAACTCATCAATTATTGCTAGCCAAAGGTGCAGACTTTGACAAGGTGAGCAAGAAGCCTTAACTAACCAAATACAATAGGGAAGCGCTTAAGTCCTAGGAGATTAGAAAAATCAGTCTAAAGTCTTGAACTATAGGAGGTGACTGGATCAAGTTGATAATATCCTAAGTACACAACTTATTTTCGACGCACATCTTCGACAAATTATATCTTCTTGTTTCTTTAGTACTAAAAATGATCGGGACAATAATTAGGTGTGTCTCTATGCTCTATTCCTTAACACTAAGTTTATATCGATACATTAATTTAACAAACATGCCAATAAATGGTACAATGAAAATTTTGAAGAGTCATATCGGTCTGAACGAAAATAAAAAAGTTGAGTTAAATAGGCAGAGAAAGATGCATAAATCTACATCGTACTCAAAAGAAGTATGATTTCATAAGCTTTATCCTAATTCCCAAATAACAAAAAGCATCATCTTTAGATGCTGTCAAGAACCACCTGAAGCAACCTTGTTCTAACACCATGACTTGTCTACGAATGAAATTAACTCGCACTGACTTGCACCGCAGTTTAATGCCTTTTTAAACCCGAAAAAATTCCATCCACTATTACATTTCTAATCCAGCTAATTCACAAACTCACTTCTACTACTAAGTTTCAAACATTTATATTTCTAATCAAAACAAGTCATAAATCAATATATACCGAAAACTCGGAAATTAAAAATCAAACATAATGATCAAACATATAAATGAGGTTTGCTTACATGTTTGCAAACTTTAGGATCAGCACCAACATTAAGTTTCTTAAGCTTCATAGAACGAGCAACTAACAGATTCTGCAAATCACCGAATTCGGTTTCGAGTTTTTCGGCATATGTCTCCACCCCGTTCCCTATTCCGTTTAAAAACTCAGGTATACCAACCTTCACTGTTAACATAACATACAACAACAATCGATTACATCTCATTATATATGTGTGTGTATATATATATATACATCCATCTCATATTATATATAAAAAAAATAAAAGAAAGAAAACAAAAATGAGTGAATTGGGATGATATAATAATTACAGTGATAAGGATTTGATTTGGAAGAATAATTAGCAGCAGATGATAATGATTTGGAAGGAAATAATGAAGAAAGCAGGTTTCGATTTAAAAATGTATGTTGCGATTGCCTCCATGCCATTTTTTCTGGTGGCTCTTGTGCTGGTGAATGAGTGTCACAATGGTTTAGGGGTTAAGAAGAAGTTATAGCCCTAGGCGGGTCAAATACTTTGCCGGGTTCAGAGAAAACCCAACTGGTTTGTTCCTTTTTTCTTTCAAAAATTTTTTAAAAAAATTACCACGACCCGATTATGGTTCAACTTTGAATAAAAAAAATTAAAGTAAAACAAATCAAACAATCATTTTTTTTATAAAAAAATCATTTTACATTATTAAAAATTTTGTGCATTATTGTATATATTTGTGTTTTATGAATCTTCGTACATCAATTTTATCATAATGAAATGGTCAAAATCTTATCCTATTTATTTTACTTTAATATTTATTTTATAATAACCAACCTCATCAAGGTGATGTTTAATTTAATTAGTCAATGAACCATTTTCATCCTCAAAAAACACATTACATTGACTCGTGGTTGTAAAATTCCCGTGGATGTCCCGCAAAACGAAAACACATTACATACATCGAAACCTTTCAATTTCATATCTACGAAGCATCTAGCATTGTTAAATCTCGCCACCCATACCATTATTTTCATCATCAAATTATGAAATTAAAAAGATAATAATTTAGTAGTTAAATTAAACATTTTGTAATAGTACAATTACCCTCCGGTGCATTAACATGTCATTTGAATTAAATATCGACGATGTTGATTACTTTTGTTTGGTTAAGAAACTATGTTTTTTCCCGGTGTGTTACATGAACTGACATAATTTCTAACAAATAACTTAACAAAAACTCAATATAAAAAATAAAATAAAATAAACAAAAAACAGACATAATTTTTTGTGAAATTCTTGTATCCTTAAAAATATAACTCGCAACGATTCCAAGCAGAATTGTTACATATATTAGTAAAATCAAACATTTACACCTAACATACCATATGGTTACAATGATATTCACATTCGCAACTAAAACATTTGTCTATGTGAAACGGATCAACTTGTTGAAAGGTATCATGAATATCGAATTATAACGAATAAAAAATACATCAAAAAAATATAATATCATTTAACTAAAAGTAAACATCACGAACAAAATATAATCATATAATGAGAATTATATAGAAGAAATCTGCATGGAATTAAATAAACGCATAATGATAATATATTGTGGTTTAAAGCAAAATAAAAATAAATAACAAGAAGAATAAAAGAGAAGATATATAAACTGAATGAAACCAACTCACTTAGGTGAGTTGGCCAGGGTATCACTTAAACTTGTTATGCGGGGCCCCGGAGGTGAGTTTACCACAGGTCTCAGGTTCGAGCCTGGGGGTTCTCATCTCAAAGGAATTTCCATAAGGAGGGGGCTGTGAGGTCCAGCAATAGCTGGTTAAAATTGCCTCACAGTCACGTCTGAATCGAAACACACTTTACAAAAAAAAAAAAAAACTGAATGAATGTGTGAAAACTGAATAGCGAAAGTTAGACAAAAGATATATTAAATATTTATCTCATTAATTTGTTTTGTATATTTGTACTCGGAAAAAAAAGGGTGTTTGGGATTTGAGGGAACTTAAGATTGAGTGCAAAATTTTGATGTGAGCAAAAATATTCCCATTGGAGTTGGTTATATGAAGATGCATGCCGCTGGGCCTAAATTTGTCGTTAAAAAAAAATCTACATCTATACGACATTATAAAACATTTGAAGTGTGTCATAAAATTAAAGTTTTAAATAAATGCATTTAATACTCTAATAAAGTTCAATGAAAAAATCAATTAATCAAAACAAGTTAAAATAAAATTTTAATATATTACTATTACTATAAGTTAATAAATCAACATAACAATAAATGTAAAAATAATTCAAATAAAATATCAACTTTATACCATAACGCCAATATAACTCTCTTACTTACACGACCATCGCCCCCACTATTTTAGCCACGTATCCTTACTACGTAGCTTGAAACATTATTCAGTTCTCGTGCATTATACGGGTACATTTTTAGTTTATATAATGTTTAATTTGTATAAAATCATTGTGTTTGTAAATTTTTTTAATTTATAATAACATTCTCATATTTTAGAATGAAATTTTTTTTTTTTTTTAAATCATCCGGGCTAGTTTTATATAAAAACTTCCATTTTTAAGATAAATAATTTAAGCAATTGATAAACCCTAAACTAAAAAGTAAAAGTTAAAAAGGAAAGGTTTCTGGATTTAGATAACACAAACACACAGAGATGGCTACTGCTGCTGCTTCTTCTTCTTCTTTAATACTATCCTCAAGAATCCCTTTTTCTTCTTCTTCATTAAAATGTGTTTCGATTCCAAAATTATATCACCAAAATAACATTTTTAATAGAAAATTTATTCTCCATAAAAACAACACATTTATTTCCACTAAAAGAAACCACCCTAAAACCCTTATTGTTAAAGCTGCTGAATACAAATTCCCAGACCCCATTCCAGAATTTGCTGAAGCTGTAAGTATAACATGTGTTTACTTTTTCTGTATCTAATTATTTATATATATATAAATTAATTGATGTAATTTTAATGGGGTGCATGCTATGTGTTTGTTGAAATGTCTATGTAGGAAACTGAGAAATTTAGAAGTCATCTTATTGAAAAATTGTCAAAGAAGGAAGTTTTTGAAGATTCTGTTGATGAAGTTGTTGATGTTTGTACTGAGGTAATATTATATTATATAGATATATTCATGTATTTGTAAGTATGAATATGAAATTTCTCCCTGGGTAGCTATTGACAGGGGACCTGCGACATAAAAATGGCGGTCTCCGGACCCGTGTCCCCTGACCATTAACCATAGTTATGCGATTTACCTCTCTTGTAGGACTGGCCGATAATCGGTTGGTTATCCATTGTATGTAGGAAAGGCTATTATTTGAGTTGTGTTTTATGGTGTGAATAGATATTTGCAAAATTTATGAATGAGGAATATGGTGGTCCGGGAACACTCATGGTTGATCCTTTTTGGGAGATGGCTGATACGATAAACGAGAGTGAATTACCTGGAGGGCCACAAGCTGCTCGTGCTGCAGTTAAATGGGCACAAGATCATGTTGACAAGGATTGGAAAGAATGGACCGGTGGTGATTAGCAAAACAACCATAGTCATACACCAATTGATCGTACGCAGTTTTTGATGGTATTTGATTAATGCGTATGTCTACTGCGTGGCATATGTCATACAACAAGTCAGATTGATCTTAAAGACAGCAGGAACTGGGAACGGAACAAGGAATGTAAAAATCATGTTTGTTCATGACTTCATGGGATATAGCCTATTCTTGTCTTAGTATTAGATCATTTCTTTCCTATTGTATGACACGAAACAAGCATCTTGTGTAATAGTTCATGTTGTACTCTTGAATGCTTTGTGTTCTACAATTCCATCTTGAAAAAATGATAGACCTAAAATGTGTCTAACAAGAAGACAAAGACATCTTAGACATTTTTATTCTTTCAACCTATAACTTATAGGTTGAAATGATATACGACTTTTAACATATAGAAGATGAAGACGAATTTGCGGGAGCAAAAGACTATTGATGCATGCCAACTCAAGTTAATATTTTGTTCGTTCGTTAACTATTCATTAAACAATGTACGATGTACGTAGCTAAATTGATCTACAAACTGATTTCTTTTCGAGTTAATACCATTACCTCTGATGGCAAGGCTGGAAAAAGTGTGTGCATTGAACTCTTCGGTTAGCATATTGAATCAGATATTAAAACACAAATTCGGATAAAACAAACAAACAACGATCATAATTCACTTGCGCTTGAACCATTTAAGTATAAATGATGCTTAATTTTGTTACTCGATGCAACTAAAAAACACAACCATACCCTTTTGTCTAATACGGATCGTATTAGATATGTTTATTTTCAAGAAGGACATTCATCCAACTATGTAACATCAATTGTTACGGACAAAGTTTCTTCATATATCGTCATAAAGGTAACAAGGTAGTATACAAGAACATTCAGGTAACAGTAAACTATTATTAAAACTATTTTCCAAGTATTGGAGACAGAGGATAACCAAAAATGAATTCGTCTTCACAACTATCTAGCAAATTTACAAAGAATTAAATCAGTTATAAAGACATTACTAGCATACAACAAACAACATATAGGAAGACGGATTCAAGAATTTTTGTACTCAGCAAGTCAGCAACAGACCTAAAACAACGACGCCACAGCCCTCGAAAAAGATGTGCAAACCATAGAAGACCTTAGTCCTGATTCGACCATTTAGTCACTTATGAGTCAGATCAAAAGAATAATACTTGCTGCATCGATGTTTCAGCACACGAGATCTAGAAACAAATGTTTTCATTCTATACCTGTAGTCAATGCACCAACCAGCAATGAGGATAAATCTCTTGAAAGTGTATTAATGGTGTCGAGATGGCAAAATGGCTAGTCAGATGGGTTATGTAACAGGTGTGGGTCAAAGGGGTAATTTCTTGGCACTAGGTTCAAAAAGCGACATTTTTGACTATTCTTTAAATTTTAATAATTAATGTGATAAACATCACTACAAAAGGTTTATTTTCACAATATTGATATAATATTTTGCACATAAGTGATTTAGCAGGTTGTATGATTTATAAAATTCCCTTTACGCAACATTCAGCCCGTTCAACACATACCCTTTTAAACTAAAATTTCATATAACCCTTTTGACCCGTTATGCATATAAAAAAGGCCAAGTCACCCCATTTATAAGCAATTGAACTGGAACAGCTACCTCTAGTAAGAGGTTTTGTTGGTTATCTATAAGCTAAAACTTACAAAACTCCCAATCAACTTGCATCAAATCAAGGAGTTCACTGCTACCATCGTCAAACATGATCTGTGTGAAAACATAAGAGGAAATCTTTAATCGTCACACAACCACAAACTAGCTGCAAAAACGACACAAAACTATGCTTACCAAATGTTTTCTTGTGTCAACATCAAACCGCCTGATGATGCCAAATAATCTATAAAAACAAAAAGAAAGATCAACACGAAACTATTAGCAGCTTTCTTTTAGCAACTGTGGCAACTGAGTTGTTTCCAAATAAATGGCTTCGGCCATCACTTCTAGCTGATATTTGGGAAATTCAGTAAACATAGATCTAATCAAAATGAAGTTATACCTCTTTGGCCCAGGGAGTACTATCACAAGCATCTTCCCAATACAACAATGAGATGTTCTTGTCTGATCACTCACCTGTCTTGAACCTTCTACAAACAGGAAAATAGGAAATGAAGTTGCAAGTTTAAAATCTCTTGGCTTCTAAAAATCAAACTTTAAACAAACTGAATTAAGATTTAGTACCTGCTTGTGGAACACCATTCTTGTAAGCCTGTGTAACAAAATAATAGCCTCAGATTACTTTAAACTTTAAATAAAGGGTGCACAATGAGAATTAGCAGAACATCACGTCGAAAGATTTCAATCCTATATGACTGTAGATGAACCAGTAATGATGACTACAAATTACCACCATAAGACATTTTTTAATCATCATGAGAAACACAATACATACATCTTTCCCAGAAAGAACTGCTTTTACTTTTGAAGAATTTATAGCCACCTGACATGCAACTATCTTTAATGCGGCATTTGATTTGTTGGGCTTCACTCCCAGTTTTCGTCTACAGTCTACAGCACCACAGTGACAGTCCTGGTCCGCACCAAACTGCACAAACCTGCTAATTTTGTTAAATACCAGCAAAAGATGCGGAGGTGTAACTTTGACCCATTTACGTAAAAACATTGGGTTGTTTCAGGTTAATTTTCATATCAAACCAGATCAAACAGGTAAAAATGAAAGAAGGAAAAGAAATAGCTCAAAAGAAAATGGAAGCAAATGGGTAAAATGGGTTGAATGTTGCCAAAGTGTAACTTTAATGCATAAATTCTCCTAAAACCATATTCAGAAACCGACTCTTGAACTCTTTAGTCATATTTGACATAATTTATTAAAACAATTGATTTTTGGACATAGAGGGTTTTAGGAAAAGCCAAACCATTATAACCCGTCCAATGATTATAAAAATCCAATCCCATTTTAACTTTACACGGGGTTTATGGCTTTCCATAAAGTACATGCACCACTTATGGAACCAGATATAAGTTTACATGAGCATTTCATACATAAATATAAAAAAGCCTGAAGTCAAGAATGCCAGGGAATGTGGTCATACTGGTAATCATATGTGAGGTGTTCGCCTGTCTTTATATCCCGAGTTGCAAATATGCCGATTCTCGTTTCACCATCAATCCTCCTGAACAGAGGGTTCTTATTAGACAATGATTGTTGTTATGATAATGAAATTTAGAAAGAAAGACAAGGACAACCATTTCTGCATCTCGGTATTTGGAGAACAACTATGATTTATATATCTTGATTTGTTTCCTTTGAATGTGGCATCAATCACCATGTCTCGGTTAATCTCACACAAGTAAAAGTTTGTTTCCCCCTGGCGTTTCATTCTCCAAAGTCTTTCCTCGCAAGTTTTATCATCAATAACTGCATTTAGTTTAAAAAAGAAAAATCAGACAGCATACTTTACTTCTGAAATGAAACATATTCTTAACTTATAGATGTTACCTTCTCCCACATATTCGATTACAAATTCTCCTTGCATGATATCCTCCTCGGCAACAACCCCTGAGCCACATTTTTCAGTCTGAGGAAACAAGTTAGCATATTATTTATATAAAACTATCTCACAAAGGACAACACTATTTTAGACAAAAAGATGGTATCTGACGTTAAAATCTGAATGGACAATCTATTTAGTAGAAGGGTGATAAAAAGAGATTATCATTAATGAACAAACAGAAATAAATAAAACCAGCTTGGGAGGCCCTAACTAGTTACAGTAAAAACAGAGTCATAAGAACTTTTAAAAAGATAAACAAAAATAAGATTGACAAACAGAATAAATTTTTTACTTAGTAAATATAATCTCAATTGTTCTGTGTGTGACACATACAGAGACAGTCACACACACACACACATGCATGTATATATATATATATATATATATGCATGCATGTATCCTCCACCACAATAAGAAAAGATGTCAATAAAATCTGTTTAAGAATGATATACACCTGTACTACTTTCATTTTCTTCATAGGCCGTTGGTGGAACGGTTTATTGCGACATGACTGATCACATTTACAGTTAGACGAGCAGCTCGATAGTAGCATCCTGCATCATTAAATTGTCTTGTGAGCACAAAATGGTTAATGCTAGAGTACATTTCTACATTAAAATTCTTTCTCAAAGATCAAATTCACTCTCACTCAGAAGGTAGCACCATACTACCCCAAGAAAATGCACATTAAAAGTCAATGACATGGTTCCATAATTCCGTAATGGGAAGAAGTAAAGTTAAATAAAAAACTGCCTTTGAAAAAAAATTGCTAAATGTAAAACTATACATCTAGCTCTTCTAGACTAAGTATTGAGTTGAGGAGAGATGAACTGCTTGCACTTTTCATTGACGATCATTTGCAAGGGAACAAGCTTATCCTGATTTCCATGAAAGAGTGGACTACAAAATACTATGGCCCAAAAGAGTACTGCTAGTCTGCTACCCTATTTCATAAGTCAGCTAGCCTGAAGAATATTGGAGGATTATCAAACTAAACCTCAACTTGTTGAACATACTCCATACCATGAATTTGCAAAAAATCCATCATAAGAAGTCCCATTTATTACAAAATATGTTAGTTGCTTCATGTCATCAAACACACAAGTCTTCATGATATCAACTTTGATCTAAAAGATTTACTTTTAAAAACGGAGGTTATCACTGTGATCAATGGGTACTCCATACAATTGACTTATAGTCAAACAGCAGACTAAATATGCATATAGGGTCGAATGGTCCATTACTACAATGTTCATGGACAGGGGAGGATCAAGGAAGCATACATTTGGTGAAGAATTGCAGACGCTACTTTTTGCATATTTACTTGAAGCTACAGGAAAATGAAGAACTTGTGAAATATAAGTAAAGGGAATGAATATACAGGGTACACTAGCCTAGATAATGTTTAAATAAAAAGAGCCGACATCTCCTCAATTTTCTTAGAATACAGGGCATATTTGTTTCAGTTCATGCTCAAGCATTCCATCTCGACAAGAATAAAAGCTTATAAAACGACAGGCACTTATTCCATCCAGGCTGCCATGCATAACTTAAGAAACCATCCTTGTAACATTCTACAGATGCAGTTTATTTTAGTCAACTGTCTCTAGTTTATTGCTTTGTCGTGCATACAACCCGCATTCTAAAACAATAATTTCCACAAAATACAACTACAAATTCATAAAACTGAATTAATCTTCTAAGACTATCGCCATCAAGCATATTTGGCATAGACTACAGTCACCCACGTCATACTTGGTATTAAGTCATGTATATAAATCCTAACAGTGCAAAGTAAAAACAGAACAAAAAAGCATCCCAACTAATCGTTAAGACTTACCCACAGTGACAGTCTACACCACATACACCAGAAGACCCCGGTGTTGAGCTGCAGGAGCAGAATATTCCATCATCCTCTACTCGTACTCGTTTTTTAACCTTCTGTGTTGTTAGATATATATCTTGTATCTATGTTAATCTCAACAAATCAAAACAATATTGCAACTACGCAAGCAATATATAAATATATATACGCGAGAGAGACTTGAGATCCAATGAGAACAGGAATTCACTGAAAACACAAAAAACACATTCATATTCCGTAAATTCTGTATATATAAACACATTCGTTTTCCGTAAATTATATATCTATGAACACATTGGTTATCCATATATTCTGTATGTATAAACACATTCATTTTCTGTAAATTCTGTATAAATAAACACATTTCCATATTCGTAAATTCTGTATATATAAACAAATTAATAATAATCTCAGCATTATAAAAAAAAAAGGATACTGCGCCTTATGATAGTATAGTTAGGTTTCCACTTATTTAACCAATCAGGAAGTTCAAAATCAACTGGTTCACCGATCTCTTTCGCCAAATTTTCGAACATTTTCCCGATATCGCCTTGTTCGATCTTCTGGATTAATTAATCACCATACAAAAGTATCAAAACATTATAAACAGTCTGCAATTAACTGTTAATTAAATCAAAACATTAAGAATTTAATCTAATTATAAATAAATAAATAAAATAAAAACAACCAGCAATTCAACCTTATTATTCATAGCAGGCATAGCTTTATAAATGCTTTATTCTTGTCTGTGTATGTATATATATATATATATATATGTGCAGTTCCTACAGAATTCAAAAGAAAATTAGCAAAATAATAAAATATATAATAATAAAAAAAATTAGATCTGAAAATAATTACAGTTAAAAAAAGAAAAGCGAAAACCCTAGCAGTGGTGAATCTTCATATAAGCGCGTGAGATAGCGCGTGGAGATGATATAAATCGAGAGGATTTTGAAAGAATAAATGAGAGATTGAAAATTTGAAATGGAGTTGCAAAACGGCGTCGTATGGCGGGGGTTGAACCGAATGGAAAAGAAGAAGTAGTAGTAGAACTGGGAAGTGATAGAAGGAATGAAGGAGGGAAGTTAGATTTGACTGTTGTACTTTGTAACGGCTGACACGCAGTAAAAAATATGTGAGAGTTTAGATTATATTTTACTGGGTTTTGAGGGATTTTAAGATAACGGTTTCACACCCCTATATGGTTTTTAACCGAGGTGCATGGACTTTATAGAAAAAACTGAAAAATAAAAAGGCCAATCCAAGTAATGAACCCTTAAGTCCCGCAACCAACATCTAAAATGTAAATTATCACGAGACAGTGAATATAAAATCCGAACTCGTAACTTTTTATTTTATAATATATGTCCCTTGCTAATTGCAATTATGTTGTCATCGCATGAACATGATGTTTGAACTTAATCACTCGATGCAATTAGAGAGGAGGGAGTGATGCAAGATGGGAGTGTGCAGGGTCGGCCCAATAGTAGAAGGCAATTAGGCCATCGCTTTGGGCCCCCAAATTTAAGAGGCCTCCAATTTTTTAGACATTAGGCTTTTGTCTTCTTCATTGCTTAAGTTTAAACTAACCCATTGTCCATCTCTCCTGTTCAATGGGCCATTCTCAATGCACTGCAACGTTGGATTCCAAATTTCCAATTACATTTTGGACACCTTTTTAGATGATCTAATAACTTTAAACCCAACAATACAATGTATGAAAGTCTCTTTGTTCCCAGCTTTAACCATGACAAAAGTGACTTAGAATCAGTCAAATTTTAATACTCCAACTTATGATATTTTTTCTTTCTTTAAAATTGATCTCGTTTAAGGCCACCAAAAACCTTGAGCCGGCACTGGGAGTGTGGTACCACATGGTACCATTTTGTACACCACCCCTCACCTTGCAAGATGGAGCAAGATGGGGAAAGTGAGATGAAAAGTGAGACCACCATCACGAATTTGATCTTGCAAGATGGGGATGAAAAGTCAAAAAGCATTTTGATCTTTATTTTTTTTATTACCATTATCAAATTAAAAAAAAAAAAGAAAAAAAGAGGTGTGAGATGAGAGATGGGGAAAGATGACCATTCCGTGTAAAATGAGATGGATAATGTGGAAGAGAGAAAAAGGTGAGAGATGAGAGATGGGATATACTCATTCCCTCCACCCTTAAAGAGGGGTTGAGTTAGTTTATATTTAGGGTGAAAGGGTGTGGTCGGTTTATTTTTTTCAGTTCCTTAACCGGCAAAATTCGGCACAGCAGTTTGACCACCCCACTTGTCGGCTCTTTTTGGTTTCGGCCAATCACACCCCAATCGGCCCCATGCAGCCCATAAATGTTACCTTTGGGAGCTTTCAAATTGACTGTTCTTTTGTTTTTGTTTTTTGTGTTGTGACCGTTTTTTAAAAATATTTTACACATTTTACCCCTTTTAATTTTACATTATTTCTCATTTTGTTACTCCTTTATATTAATGCAAAAACAATTTACATTTGTCATTCAACATTTTCAATTTTACATTATTTCTCACTTTGTTACTCCTTTATATTCATGCAAAAAAAAATTACATTTGTCATTCAACATTTTCATTCTTTCACCACTTTTTTTTTTCACATTTCTCATTCAACAATGAATCCAAATAACAAAAAAACATCCAAAAAAACCCGACCCAAGGTTCACACACCACCACCTCAACAACCATTCCGTCCTCTGCAACCTATCCAACCAACATACAATGTAGGGTCTTCACATCAAACACACAACGACTCAAATTACCCACAATATTTCAATGACCCATATATTTTTGAACGGCAACATCAAGCGGATGATTTCCCCTTGAAAGTCTCACCGGGCCACTTTCGACTACCTAGGGAGCCAATTGTAGAACTTGATGATGATGATGATGATGTACAAGTTGATGTAGACGACTCGTTTGACGATGTGCGAGATATAGAGAGTGAAGACGAGGTGGCCACGCAAGAGGAGCGAGTTGTTGGTCGAGGAAAACAACAACAAAAAAAAGCGCTACCAATCAATTGGAGTCCCGAGGATGAAGAGTTGTTGGCGAAATCTTAATTTCACATCTCCATGGATCCTAACACTGGGGATCAATAAAAGTATGAATTATTTTGGGGTAGGATAGCCTTCAAAGAAAACACACCCATCCGTATTATCAAGTCAACACAAAGTGGAAAAAATTGCAAGCAGCGATAAAAGAATTTAGCGGCATTTATACAAACATGTTTTTTTTACCCAATTCATTTTTTTATAATACATATTTCATTTTTTTTTTCAAAAATATGTTTTGTTTTTTTAATCTTTTATAGAAACATGCATGGACTAGCGGTCAAGATAAGATGATACTTATGTTCTGAATCAATCTTTGGACGGGTGGGCGAGGCAACACAAAGACAAACCATTTAGACATCTAAAGGCTTGGGAAGTTGTGATGCTACATGACAAGTTCTCATATGTTCCACTGATGGGAGCAAATACTTCAACGTCTAGAACTCCAAGGGGTGATACTAGCGGGAGTGACAAACGGGTTCACACCGATGAATCGGGCCACTACACAACGCTTCCTAATTTGAATGAGAACTCGATGCCGACACTTCCTCGCAAAGTAAAAAAAAAAAACGAATCAAGCAAAAGCAAAGAAACCTTGATTGACTCCGTTGAGGAGTATAAGTTGGTGAGGTTGCAAGAAAAAGAATAAAGGAGGCTCGTCTGGAAGATGAGGTTAAACGTCATTAATGAACGTGAAAAGCATGCAAGGGATTAGCTACAATCCCAACTCGATTGGCAACGACAAAGGGTGATGGATCAAGATATCATGATATTTTCCGAGCCTCACGATCATTTGGTTGAATCCGTGCGTAGCATCGTCTTGCAACGAAAACGTGACATTGCCAACAAATACGGATTGCCTCACCCCGATTATTAGAATCAATTAGTTGTTTTATTATTGTTGTTTTAGTAGTGTTGTTTTAGGATTGTTGCTTTTAATTTAGTTGTATTGTCTTTTTAATTTTAATAAAATTTATAGAATTTATAGATTTTATTAAAGTGAAGGGTTTAATTGGTAAAATTTAGCTTAAACCTTTTGACAAAAATTGGTAACCACACCTTTGTTTTTGGCTAAAATTGTTAAAAGTTGGTTCCTAAGTTGAGTGCCACATGTCCACATGTTATTGGTTGCAAGCTTTTGCCAAAACTTGTCAAATTATGTTATAGGCAACCACACCCTTCACCCTTAAGACCCCTCCCAACAGTGTTTGTCGGTTTCAAACGACGAGCCGTTGGTTGAAGACGCCACTGGCACGACCTCGTCACTAGGTGGCGTTGATTTATGTATTCCGTTTGGCGACGAGCGAAAGACATACCCTTGTGAGTTGTGAGTGTTGGTGAAATAAAAGAAACATTCCTTTTTTAAACAGTAATATTACCGTATTATTAATATTATTTTTTCTTAAACCTTTTTACCCTTATAAATATACTCATTGATATACTCATTTATTTGCACTTTCATAACTAAAAAAACAATACTTTCGGTATCTTTATTTTGAATATTAAATTTCTCAACAACAAAAAAATCATTACATGAAACAAATTACACCATCATGTCAAGCGTCATTTTGTCTTTCGTTAGAACAAACCAAAATGTAGAAGTCCACATGAATTATATGAAACCTTCTTTGTATAAAATTATGAATAACAAAATAAGTCAGATTATCCGTGACAAAGAATAGAAACATGTTGTTTTCATGTTAAGTGTTATGATGGATGGGGTAAGTAAAATGTATACGAAAAAGTGACAAATCGATAGAAACCAATAGAATCGAACTGAAAACCAAAAATCACAAAATTTAATGGTTATTGTTTTTTGAAAGCAGATGTTTTTAGTTCGGTTTCAGTTTCATATGAAAAATCAAACCATAAAAACCTAACCAAACTGAAAGTATATATTGTTTAATTTATTTTATATTTATCTCATTTTTACTATTATATCTATTACTTAATTTTAGTAACTATGTTAATATATTTGAAGCTTTTGCTTTTTGAGTGTACAACAAAATCATTTATATTTTTTGGGTGAAAATGCACACCAAAATCAATTTGGTTTATAAAAAATGGATACCATATAAACATCTAAAAGATAAATTAGTTAAGTACAATCAACTATATGTTTTAGACATTTTTATCATATTGTTTGCTTGACAATCGAATGTTTTCTTTCAAACTTGATGATCTAAAGTTGTTTAAAAAACATATCTAAAAACTTGTAAGAAAAACCAAAAATAACTTAAACCGAATCAAAACTAAACCAAAAACCGAAACACCAAACTGACCAAAAACCAAACCCAATGGTTTTTGGTTTTCAAAAACCTATCTTTTCTGTTTGATTTTAGCCAAATATCAAACCAAACCGAACCATCGACACTTCTAAATTTCTAATGATGGATGTGTTTGATAACGGTCTTTTTGGGCCTTAAGTTTTCTATTTGAGAAGAAAAAAAAATCATGTTTGGTTGTGACTTTAACTAAAAGCCGCCGTTTGCCTGTTTGGTACTTCACTTATTAGAGTTTATATTATAAGAGTTTGAGACGGTGGTTTTTATAAGCTTAAGATTATAAGTTTTATTTAGGTACTAAAAGTTCTAGTAATTTTTATGATTCCATAAGCTCCTAAACCCGTACGATCATCTATGGATACAAGTACTTGTGAAATGGATATATAAGAATGCATATTTCAATCAGATTTACACTTTTACTTTAAAACATTTGGTTTTGATTATTTTCTTCCGCTTCATCTGTACTACCTATTACAAATTATCTCCCCTTGTTGAAAGTTACATAAATTAGGACATGCGAAATGTCTAGACTACCCTTGATGAACTTAAAGACTTATAAGGAATTATCCATTTTGCCCTAAATGAACTTATTTACACTCTAAACCCTTATCTTATTAATTTACACCATAAATCTTTATCTTCTAAAATATCTCCGCTACCACCTTTACATCAATTACATTAACATCAACCTACACCACTCAACGCCGCCGCCACCACCAATAGTCGCCGTCATCACAACCAGTCGCCGCCGCCACCAGACCGTCGCCGCCGCCACCGCCGCCGCATTGCACGGGTACCATGCTAGTTATATATAACGTTTTTAATATATAATAAATTTTAGCATCATTACGTTTTACGTTCATGTAACATTTAAAGCAAGACACTATATTCCATTGTCATCAAAGTGTCATTATTTGTATTAATATATTTATAGTTTTGTTCTATGTTTTTATACATCTTATTGTTTTTATTGTTCTTACACGTTATTTTTATTATTGTTACATGTTTTGTTGTCTTTGTTTAAATTTGATTCAAAGATTTGACATATATATATTTGTATTACACTAATACTCATATATATTGTTTGTATCCACGACTTTTTCATGTAAAAAGTGTGTTCCGCGGCAACGCACAGATACAATGACTAGTTTCAATCAGATTTGTAACGAAAGGCGAAATGTTTCATGGCTTTTATCCGGATTTGATACAATTGGGTAGACGTACCAATACCGGTACCATTGTTAAACTAACAACACATCAATAACAAAGTTATAATGTGTTGTTAGAAATACTATAATAATATAACATATAACAATAACAGAAACATCACAAATAAATAAATAAAAAGTAAAATAGGAAAACATTTCCAAAAAAACATAGTTACAACTTACAAGTGTTATCCGAACATAAAAAGGTGTCTTAAGTCGTATCGTTTAAAAAACTTTTTTTGGTAAAAGATACTTATAAGTGATACCCGGACAAAAAAACAAAACCATAATTGTTAACCGAACATAAAAAAAATGCAACCGAGCCGAGCCGAGCTCGAGCTCGACAGGGCTCGAGCTCGGCTCGAAAAAATCTGAGGAGGCTCGAGCTCGGCTCGATAGCTCGACGAGCTTTTAGTATGCAGGCTCGAGCTCG
>JAOEHQ010005977.1:0-17670 GCA_025447715.1 Asclepias incarnata
CCCCCCCCCCCCCACCCCAACCACACACACACACACCACCCTTAATAATTATGCATATGCCATTAAGTGCAACATTCATGAAACTGGTAGTGAAAAGAAAGTTGAGTATAAAAGAACTAGAGCATACCACCCCACGAGGCCCCTTAATTCTTTGGTCCGCTTGACAGGTACACAAACATAGGTAATTACAGCAGCACTTAAAGGAGACTCCAAGGGTCTAGACTTCCCTATGCTAATATTCTTCAACCAATCAAACGTTTCGGTCTTTTTCTTGCTAGATTCTGGAATGGGTCGACTCTGGAGTATACGAAGGTCAAATCGATCCTCGTACATGGATGCAACTGTGTCCATATTCTGAACAAACCACTGGTTCAGTGAAACCTGGAATAAAGAATGTTAGTTCCACATTATAGATGAATGACACAAACTCCAGTGTTTTCCCTTTGCACATTTTTTTTCCAAATCATAGATGCCTTGCAAAAACTATGAAACTTGTAAAGATATTCGACATCCTACAACTGTTTCCTAGTTTAAAATAACAAATCCCGGACAATGCCAATGCACATCATCGTCAGAATAATCTAGCCTTTGAGGTGAGCTGAATTGTTCTGAAACTTTGCATTTGTACCTCATTACGTAATCTCTGAAGTGCTCGGGTCGACAAGGCGCACAAATTTAAACCCAGACTGTTCATTTCATTTGACATGTCACTGTCTACAGAAATTAGCTCCAAATAAACACTTGCAATCCCATCAGCCAACGTGATGACCAAATCTTCCAGCACGGAAACCCCCCGAGAAGCAAAGAAGTCATTATCATAACAACATTCCTGACTGTCATCGCATAGAGACATGATTTAGAGAAAGGTTCGATGAGCCACAAAAAAAAAAAAACACTTCAGCTTCAACTTAAATCATAGATGATAAGATGGCAAGGATGTGATGTGTCATTAATCATATTTACTCTAGTGAATATCTAAAAAACATAGCATGTAATAATGATGTGATGTCTCAAGTTGTCACCAAACATACCTGGGAGAACCAAATCTAAGAATGTAAACTAGCTCGGTATATAGATCCTCCTTGCCCGACTTTTTAACGTTTTGTAAAACAGAGTCATCTCCTTTTAATTTGTCAAACAGAGGAGGGGGGAATTCCTGTTTGAATGGGAAAAAAAAAAGTTGCTAAATTAACATCTGCATCTTGTGTTTTCTTCTTGAACTAACGAGCATGAACAAAACCTAGAGCATGCCATTTTAATTTTGCATTCAAAAAATTATTTTTTTTTGCATGTACCTTAATGGATCTCTTATTTCTCAACAAAAGCTCTTCTTTCAGCCAATCAGTGCATATAGACAAAGACGATCTCTGTAGGATTTCAGAAAAAACCTTCTGCAGATTTTTCAGGTCAGCAGTAGAAGTGCTCCTAGAGATATTGTCCACCTGTAATCAAGTTATTGAGCTTTTTAGTGATTATGATTTATGAGGAAAGAAAATGTGAATTATGTCACTTATTTTATAATATAACAAGTTTTAGTCAAGAATTTGACGTTGGATATAGATTTGTGCGATAGCATATTCAGCTTTGGCCATTGGCAGCACATCAATATGATGGCGATATTAACCATCTTATAATCTTCCATCAACCAGGAATAGAATAAGATTATCACATTATCTTCTTTTTCTTTTCTGTTTTTGGTAGTCATGGTGTCCAACTGATCCACAAGGTCCGAGTTCACCACCACACAAACTCAAACAGGGCCAGCAAAGCTCTCTCAAAGGAAGACTGGTATGACCACACAAGGTTTGAGACTTAGACCTCTAATTTCCCAATCTTTAACACAATCTTTGAAAACCACTTTGACAACCCTGGGTGGTTACTAATCATTATCTTCTACCATCAAGATGATTAGGCAATTAAACTTAAACTCTTAAATCTTACTTGGTCAATGTACAAGGCCTGCTGACCTTTAAGTATAGAATCTTCAGTCTTTGGCCAATTGGGTAACCACTTAAGTCATTTTAACTAGCCAAAATCACTGAAACCACTAGATTAATATTGAAAATCATATTCGAGATAGGACAGAGATGATCAAAGATTTGAACTTTGAGTATCATATAGAGAATGTCGAGAGTTCTCAGCTTATTTATCATTTTATTGTAACTGGATGGCTATTTATCGAGTAAGCATTTTAGTAAACAGAATAGAACAAAAGGGAGAAGGAAAAAAGATGTAATGTGACGAAGAAGAGGTGATATAATAGACTCGTAGAAGACAAAAGAAAAATAGAAAGAAATAAAAAAAATACTATAAAACAAACCAACATATAGAAAAAGAGAGCCTACCTCATTTTTAAGCCACTGAAAGGAAGCCCGCATCAACCGAAACCTGGGACCCTCTGCAATGGCAAATAGACTTGAAGGTTGCTTAGCAGTTTGTCCCGATCCCGTAACTTCATTTTCAAGTTTGGTCCCGTTTTCAATAGCAGTTATGGAATCACTAAGTTTGCGTTTCACAGTATCCCATGAGAACTCTAAGGTGGCCTCGTTGTCCTTTTCATTCTTCATGTCACTGAACTTTTTAAAAGGAGAGACAACAGAAATAACGTATATGAGAAATACCACTCGCACAGATAGATACAATTCATATCTTACTAAATAATAATTTTTTCCGGTACCTTGCTTACCTACCAGAAATGGGAGTTCCGTCAGTCGCCACATTGTCACTCACTTTGTTGCTTCCAGACACTGTAAAGGAACCATCAGCAGGTACAACTCCAGCCATATGTGTAAGAAAAATACTTGCCATGAGAAGCACTTGATCAGTTACAGGAATCCATGCAGAAGAATCACCAGCTGTACTTATTAGAGTTCCCAAACAATAACACTTCATGCGCTTCACCTTCTGATAATCATCTGATTTTAAGTTTGTGAAGCAGAAGCCACCAGCCTTGTAGACGTGCTTTGTAGATCTACCCCAGCCAGCATAACACTTCCTATCGATGAATGGTACTCATAAGTATCTTAAAAAAAAGTCATATGGGTGTTGAGTTGTGTAGACTGGTTGTTGCCAAAATAGTCTAGCAGCTGCCAGGAAACAGGAGTCCAAAGGTACCTGCCTCAGAGCGAGACCCACACCCATCCTTTCCCCATATAAGATATTAACCTAACTTGGCCTCTATAAATGTAAACCACGCATCAGAATCGAGTAAAAAACTATCTAATGTGGGCCGTGGACTATGTCAATCACATGGATCAGCTGAACCACATTAAATTGTTAATCGTGTCTGTTTTTTTACACTAGAATATATTCTGTGTGAAATCACATATCCATAAAATGTAATTGCGTGTGCGCCATTTCCTAACACTGGGAAACTTAGCCTTCCATTCATTATTATAAAGTCACCGTGTGTTTATTTCATTTCCGTAAATGACAATGTTACTTACCCTTATATACCTAATTTGAACCAAGTCAGCATAAAGACATTCTAAAGCTCTAAAACATCGTAAACTCTCAATATATGCAAACAAATGGCTGTCTATAATGTAGTAATTAAACTTTAGGTAAAGCGTGAAACCTGCGATTTTGAGGACATAAGCTAAGCTCGGTGATCGAATTTCCATGGACTGGAAACGTAATAAACGGCCGAACAGCAACGTATTCGGCCATCCGGCTGCTTTCCTGCCACAACAAACATCAACGATCACCAAAATAATAATAATTAAGAGACTGTAAATTTAGTCAACTGTGAACTGAAATTGTATGTAAAAAATGAAAATGTAAGATGTGTAGAGTTAATTAATGATAATGTAATGTGATTTACCAGGTGAAATGAGGATGTGAACCAAATGTGTATGAATGAATATGAGCCCTAGTATGGTATAGTATAGTATAGTAGAGCAGATAAATTAGGAGATTGAAAAGTGTAATAGCCTGATAGGACGGTGAAAATGAGGACGATTGGATATGAGCGAACATGGCTGTTGCTTTTTGGGGAAGGGCTATTTTCTCTCTCCACATATTTTACTGTTCTCTCTCTCACACACACAACAAAACGGTTATTATTGGTTTACAATAAAAGTTACCAAATAACGTGTAAAAAAACAATAATAAAGAAAAGGAAAATGCTAAATGCAGCCCTTAAGGCTGCACTTAACGTGCATAAAAAAGTTATACTTTTGATATCAAAAGTTCACCCTTGAATTTTATGATAAGTGTATAACTATTTAATGCACCTTATATACAGCTTTTAGGGCTTTGTTTAACAAAACCCTAAAGAAAATATATAGTTAATTTGTTTATACGTGTTTTGGTTATTATATAATATTACGTTTGCTATTAGTATTAATGGTATTGGTATGATCCTAATGCCTAAAGACATAATAGCGACGATGTTTATCATTTTGGATTAAAAATTAGAAACTAGACAATATGTATTAACTATTCATCTTCATTTCTGTTATTTTATTATGTATGTTGGAAGTTAACCAAAATTACTCACTTCTACCCTACTATGGATGGCATCCGGATGAAGCCTAGCCCTGAACAAGATTAACATCGAGCTCTAAGATACGAAGGTCGAACGATGATATCATGACTATACAACATACTCCTATAACTGTGGTAGCATTTTCTCATTTCAAAATTGGTTTCCAAATTTCATTTGAGGTTTTATGTCGCAAAAACTTTGTGACGTATCTTTTTATGCTTTAAATAAAGTTATCAAGACTTATTCTACTTTCTTTTAGTGTATACTATTGTCATTTGATCAAAACTAATTGTTTCAAAATAATGTTGACAAACGACTTTAGTCATGAGTTATCACTTTTATTGGATGGCCTCATTTCTATTAAATGTTGGCTTCAAAAGTTGACATGTGTATCCAAAAGACACAACCATCTATAACTTGAAAGATTAAATTATCATGGATGATATGTTATTTACCTGCATCATATGCGGGTGTTGTAGATGTCGGAAGTCATGAATATTAATTCATTGTTTAAAAATAACATATTTAATAAGGGTTATTGTCAAAGGGGGACAATTAATTGAACTTTTCTCAATAAATGGTTAAAATGTATTTCGTCACTTAAAAAAGGTAATTAGTTTAATTTTTGTCAAAAATACAAAAATAGTATTTTTCATTTTCCATTCAATAATATCTCAAGACTGACAATGTACGAGGTTTGAAAGTATACTTGTCAGTTGACAATTGTTAGAAAATTCGCTGATACTCGACTTCGTATTTTTCACTAACGCACCCAAGCCCATAAAAGGCAAGAAAAGCCCATTATTCGCATAACCCTAATTTGGGAATTCTAGAAATAGCCCCTATCATTAGGTATCACACAAGCTTTTCAATCATAATCAATCAATCACATTCACAATTCATTTCCATTCAATCAATCCTTTTAGAATCATGAGAAACACAATTCTCATTATAGGCCAACCATCGTCACTTTAGGTTCGCGAAAAGTTGTTAGGTTTGCATTGTGAATTCAGGAAACACGATGGTTGGCACGATTAAACCTCCATTGTTATAGAGGTTATCAATCTATGCTCAAACAATCCACAAAAAAGTATCACCCACAAAAGTAAAATTTTGGGTTAAAAGATGGCTTTGTGAGAATTGATATTGACCTAGTAGGCTTGGTCCATACATGAATGTGGTAGGTGTTGCGTATGTATTTAAGTGAGATATCGTAGATGTGTAGTCATCTTTTATAAAAACTAACTTCTTCTTCTTTTTTTTGAGAAAAAGTAAGATCGCCGTGAAAACAAAGTTGAGATTAACCAAACTCATTATACCTACGATTACCCAATTTACTCTCTTTATATTATTTAATTTAAGATGGTTATATCCTTCATTTAATTTAAATCAAAATCAATAGCTTGAAGATGGTAATATTATTTTCTTTTTATTCTGGTTATGGAAGGATTACACGTTGCTCTTGAAGATTTGAAAAAAGCTCGGCTTATTCGTGGCATCTGGGTTAACATTTCCCTTTCTCATTTGATTTATGCAGATGATGTATTATTCATGGGGGAATGGTTAGAGGACAAGTTATAGAATGTTATGATGTTTTTTTCTTGTTTTTATTTGGCAGTGGGGTTGAAAATCAACTTGCAAAAGTCAAAGATATATGGTATTGGTGTGAGTAGGTCGGACATTAAGCATTTTGCCCGTTTGGCGATAAGTGGAAGGGAATCATTTCCCTTGTGTATTTGGGGATTCCGATTGGCGCGAATATGTCTAAATCCGTGTCATGGAATCCGGTAATTGATAAGTTTTTCAAAACAACTTTCTAGATGGAAGGCAAACCTTTTGTCCATTGGTAGGAGATCTATTCTTGTAACGTCGGTATTAGGTTTGTTGGGTACTTATACTATATGTCCGTATTTCGCATGTCAGCTATGGTTAATAAGAAACATGAGTCCATCCGTGCTAATTTTTTTGGGGGTGGTCATAATGATGTGAGGAAAGTTCACTGGATTAAATGGGATAATGTCGTTGCTAAAAAACTTCATGGGGTATTGGGATTGGCTCCTTAGATGCTTTTAACCGGGTTTTATTATTGAAACAGATATGGCAATATGTGAAGTCACTGGATTCGTTATGGGTAAAAGTCTTGAAAAATCTCTATAAACCGAATTCCTTTGGTCTTGGACAAATTCGGGTATCACTAAATTTGGAATTTGGCACAAAGTCACAAGAGTGGCAACTACGTTGGATACCCCAACTATTATACCTCTTAATGCAATGTTTATCAAGGTTGGAAATGGAACTAATACTCTTTTTTGGAACGATGTGTGGCTTGGTCAGTCAACTTTAGCGACTTGCTACCTTCGTCTTTATAGACTTTAACAGTTGAAGCATTGTTATGTATCAAAACGATGGAAGTTTGGGGAGTTTCATGCAAATTGGAGAAGACCCACTCGAGGCGGTGTTGAGGAAAGTGAATAGAGAAACCTTATGCTCGAGCTTGATCAGATTGTACTAAGTGAAACAGGTGACCAGTGGCAATAGGTGATGTCTAACATGGATGGTTTTTCCATTAAAAGAGTTCGTATGTTAATTCATGTATGGCGGGCCTTACTTGACCGTATCCATAATTCCCTACTCGTATGAAGCTATCCCGTAGAGGTATTGATATTCCATCTATTCTTTGTCCATTTTGTAATTTGGTACCTGAAACAACCTAACATGTGCTGGCCTCTTATACGATTACTTGTAAGATTTGGAGTTTGATTTCGAAGTGGTTGGAGATTATTCCTTTTGCACAGTTAAACCTGGGAGATGTCATTCAGTAGATCAATGAAATGCGAATTACATTGGCTAAGAAGAATTGTATCGAGTGTTGTTTTATGTACTTGGTGGGCACTATGAAAACATCAAAATGAAGAAGTCTTTTCATCCGACCACAATCGTGTTGATTCTTTGTTTGATTTTATTGTAGCTCAATCATATTTTTGATACCCGAATAAGTGTAGGAATAAATGTATGTTGCGTGATGAATGGTTTAAAAACCCTATCCTTTTCATGTAATTAACTGTTTTGGTTTTCTTTTTTCGGGTTGAACTCTTGTTAATCCGTAGAAAAGTTTCAGTTTAATAAATTGTTGTTCTAAAAAAAAATTAGCTTGATTGTGAAATTTGATACTTATTTGGTTTAATTACAATATTAGTTACTCATGAGTTTTTTTAACAACTATAGACCACGATTAAACTTAATGAAGATAAACAAAATTAAACTCATGATAACTTGAACAAAAAATTATGACAAGTGTTGAGTCGTGTCTTGCATTCAAAATGGAAACTTGTTAAATATGAAAGTTAATCATTATTAGAGAGAATCGGATAACACTGTTCAGTGATTTGTAAAAGAAGGACATAACAATTATTAAAGTCAGAAAATTTTGATACCAAAACTTGTACTTACACAAAGGTTTTATTGGAGATTTTTATAATTGGTGATAAAGCATATTAATAATCAAATTTTTATAAATTAAAAATTTGGATTTTTATTTAGAAAAATTGATGAAGGATTTTAAAAGCCAAAAAGACATGTATTAATCAATCAAAATGTCACATGTCGTTTTAAGAATGTCTTAGATTGTGGGGAGCAAGGCTTCCCAAGGAAGCCCTAAACTCACCTCTATTCGCCATGTGGCACCTAGTCATCAATGGGGCATTCCAGGGGCGTTTTCTGGAGTAAGGCTTCCTTGGAACGCCTCTCTAAGGACCCACCATTTATTTATTTTATACCCTTAATTAAATAAAACTTTAATATATTAATAATATAAAATAAAAAATAATATTATAACTTGTGAAAAGGTGGGGTGGTTTGGAAGAGGGCCCACCAAAAAAAGTCCCTGTGTTTCAGTTTTTGTCAGAGGCCCACCAAAAATTTCTTGCATAAACAAGCGTTAGATTTGGAAAGGGCTCAAATTTGTTTTTGCATAGAACGCTGTCATGATTCCTGTAGCCGGCCTTCGAACGCATTCCATGGGCGTGCTTTACACTTTTTTGGCGTTCCAAACTAGGAGCACGCCTTGCTCCTAGTAGTCTTAATCCCTTTTATTTTCAGATATTGCTAGATTATTATGATTATTATTTGTTTATCTGAAAGCAATTGAAATAGGAAAATATGAATAGTGTAAACATATGGGGTGGTGGCGCAGTTGGCTAGCGCGTAGGTCTCATAGCTAATATCGTTGAGTGATCCTGAGGTCGAGAGTTCGAGCCTCTCTCACCCCACCAACCTTTTTTCTCATTCATTCTTTCATCAAACTTTTTCACCCAATAAACCCTATAATATTCTCTCATAATTTGCCTGTTTTTATTTTTCCAAAACCCTAATATCCCCAAAACCGCCATTCCTCATGGGCAAGCAAAGCAAAAGTAAGCATCTTTTTTTTATACATACTCGTTAAATTTAAATGTTGTATGTGATGATTGATAATTTTTTTGGGTAGTGGTTATATACGTAGTCCTAATGGCTTTGATTAGCAAAATCCTTAAATTTAAACAAATTTGATTTAATATTATCATTTGTATTCTTCTTTTTATAATACATAATTTGTTCAATATGTGTGTAATCTTGTATATGGATTTGCAGAGAGTAAGAACAAGAGAGTGACACTGAAACAGAAAAATAAAGTACTCAAGAAAGTTAAATTGCACCATACAAAGAAAGCCAAAGAGGCTAAGAAGCTTGGTATGAACAAAAAACCCAAACTTGACAAAGACCCGGCTATCGATAACGACCAGCCCTTGAGTGAACAGGAGCTCAAGGCTCTCGAGGCTAGACGCGCCAAGGCCCTTGAAGCGTTTGAGCAGAAAAAGACTGCTACTAAAGAAATGGTATGGAAAAGTATTAGTTATGTGTCAACATTGTTGGTTGTTATTTATGTATATATGTATATTTTTGTTTGTTAGTATATTTGTTGTAATGAAGTAATTGATGTACTTTGATGTGGTATCTCGACCGTTGATGTATGTGATTCGTCTCGATTTCCACGAAAAGGTATGGAACGGCGGAGAAACCCTTAACCCCGTGTGTCCTTTGGGCACCGATTGACCCTTCCCCAAGGACCACAAAAGTCCTCCATAGTGGCCCCACTGAGCATTTACAGAGGGGGAGTGGATGCGACTTGATCTAAGACCAACCGGCGTGATTCGTGTCGATTTAGATGATATTGCTAGAGATTTACTTATACATTTGATGTTTGTTCAGGTTAGAAAGAGGAAGTTGGGGCAATTGGATGATGATGACGATGATGATGATGATATCACGAATCTGTCTGAGCAGGTTTTTGCTAAAAAGAAGGCTTTTGGAGAGGAAAATTTCGACGGTGATGATTTTACAGTGATGAGTAAGACACGGGGTAAGTTAGTGAATACATTGTCATTCTGAATTTAATCTTTTGCTTTGTTGTTGTTAAAACTGGAGTTGTTTGAAGTTTTCTAAAAGTGGTGTTGACTGTACAGACAATTCAGAGAGGTCTTTCTACAAGGAGTTGGCGAAAGTTATTGAAGCATCGGATGTTATCTTGGAAGTGCTTGATGCTCGGGATCCAATTGGTACCCGTTGTGGTGATATGGAGAAGATGGTTATGAGAGCTGGTCCAGAAAAGCATCTTGTTTTGCTCTTAAATAAAATTGGTAATATATACATTCATATGATTTCTGCTTTTGGAAGTTGAAACTTCACCAGTTCTTGTTTGGTATGCAATTGGAAACAGTGATTTAAGAGATAGTCGTGTTACATTACTAGTTGCATGCATGCACACGTTAGCTGCTACAGCCTAAAACTCTGGATGTAGTAACTGTATGCGTAACTAAACAAACTGTTATAACTCTCATTTGGAAAATACTTTTGTTTTTTTGTTCCCTTTTTTGTTATAAGTAGGGCATAAGCCGGATAGAAAACAGTGTACAGAAAGATGTTTACCTTTTCAGAAAATGAAATCTTCTTTACAGAACTCTATACAGTGAAAAAATGCAATGTATATTGTAAATTTTAAACTTACATCTGATATTTCCGTGGTCTACAAAATTTGTCTATGGGAGTAGAAAATGTGTCCATTCTTTGACTTTATGATTTACTACCTATAACTATTACTAAATTGAGTTTGGATATCAGATTTGGTTCCTCGTGAAGCTGCTGAAAAGTGGCTCAAATATCTTAGAGAGGAGTTGCCAGCGGTTGCTTTTAAGTGTAGTACCCAAGAGCAGAGGTCTAATCTAGGGTGGAAGTCCTCTAAGACTGCAAAGAAGACGAGCAATCTTTTGCAAACAAGCGACTGTCTTGGAGCAGAAACTCTTATAAAGTTGCTTAAAAATTATTCAAGAAGTCATGAGGTATCTTTAGCTATATTTCGATGTTTTCATTCTCTATACTATATATCACGATTATGTCATTACTATTAATTTTTTAAATGAATAATAGTATGGTTTAAAAACAAGGATTTATATTCAGTTAAGTGGAGCATTTTTCAGCTAATCAAACTTAAAATATATTCATAGATGATCACACACTGTCCTTTACCACTGGTTTATTTACCATTGTTCGTCTATTTTTCGATAAATATTTTTAAATACTGAATATTTGAATCGATTTCAATTCTTGTGACACCCTAATTCTTTTTATTCAGATAAACTTTTGTGCATTCTTGATCTAGAGTGCTTAAGTTGGCTGATCATATTACTAATTTAAATTAGTTTAATTAACACTCTGCTTTTTTGTACAGCTTAAAAGATCGATCACTGTGGGTGTAGTAGGCCTGCCGAATGTAGGCAAGAGTAGTCTTATTAATAGTTTGAAAAGATCTCATGTTGCCAATGTTGGTGCTACTCCGGGACTGACAAGAACCATGCAAGAAGTTCAGTTAGATAAAAATGTTAAACTGTTGGACTGCCCTGGTGTTGTGATGCTTAAATCTGGGGATAATGACGCTGCTGTTGCACTTAGAAATTGTAAAAGAATTGAGAAGCTAGAGGATCCTGTTGGCCCAGGTATCTAACTTTATATACGCGTTTGTCCACGTAAAAGATTTATACGATTTTCTGCAAATTTATAGCAACGAGAACCAATCGATAGCAATAAAATACGAAGTTGAGTAATTTCTATGTTTAACAGGTTTGTATTGAAAAATTATTCAGGACTTTTGATGACACTAACTCGTTTTTGTGACACTAACTTTTTGCATATTATGTATAACTTCAATACTACGCTATAAACAAAGTAAAGAACTCAAAATTAATCTGTTAAATATAGTAACTATATTTGTATCTCTATCTGAATGGTTTATTGGGGATTTGCAGTGAAGGAGATTCTCAAGTTATGCCCTGCACAAATGTTGATAACGCTATACAAAATCCCTAGCTTCGATTCAGTTGATGACTTTCTTTTTAAGGTAGCTACCCTCAGAGGTAAGCTCAAAAAGGGAGGTATCGTTGACATCAATGCTGCTGCTAGGATCGTATTGCATGATTGGAATGAAGGTTCGTATCAGCAATCAGCATACTATATTTCTTTAATTCCACTGTACACATAAAGAAGGTTGTCACTAAAGGTGGGAATTGAAACCCATATACTTGTGAATGCGCCGATTTGTGTTATGCTTTATTGCTAATCAGTCAAACAGGTATAATTAAAGGGTAGCTTAAAAGTTACGGGTTAAATGGGTCGAAAGTTGCGATAGTGTATTTTTAACGCACAGAACCTCTTAAGTTATATTATTATTATTATTATTATTTTAGAATTTATGTTATTATATTTCACACGCTAATTTTTATAATTAATTTAAAATTTTGGACAAAAAGTGTTTAGGGTTGACCCATCTCTACCTATAACAAATAGTTCTCTGTTTTAACCCAAACCCCGCAGCCTAATCTCCCCTTTTGCTACCTATATTCTTAACCATTTTAAGGGAAAACTAAAGCAATGGAAAATAGTAAGTAGAAGATTTGTCAATCAACAAATTAGGCTCAGTCAGACTCTAGATTTGTCACTGACAAGTATGCTTATTTGCGACCATATTTTGCAGGTAAAATTCCATATTACACAATGCCTCCAATTAGGAACGAAGGAGAGGTCATGGAGGCAAGTATAGTTTCTGAACTTGGCAAGGAGTTCAACGTGGACGAAGTATATGGTACCGATACCTCGATTATTGGCAGCCTAAAATCCGTTGACGATTTCAACTCTGTTACAGTCACGCTCGATAACCCTGTTGCTTTTGATGAGACAATGTTCGAGGTTTGTTATTCATACCACAATTTAAAAGTGATATAATTTTATGTGTAACTTGGTTTTTCATTGCGAACAAGAGGTGGCAATTTTGACTAAGTGGTTCAAATTTATGTTATGTTATATCTTTAATGGGTCAAATGGGTTAAGATAGTGGATTTAATTAAAAGGGTAAGTGAGCAGAAGGTCTTCATAGGTGTATTCAAATGTATAGAACCTCCTAAAATGCTATAATAATAAGCGTTAGGTTATTTCTGTGATGGTATAGGTTTTAAAGAATATTCAACATATTATTTATATATAAAATCCAACAAAAACTGTTTGTGAGTCGGCCCAAACCGAATCTTTTTGACCCGCACTAAATACTTACCTTACCATTTTGACCTATTACCTGTCCTACCCATTTTGCCACCTCTTGTGCAAGTTAATCATTGATTTTGTGAGAGTATTGTAAAACCATTATATTTTGCAAGAAATAATGGTTATGGCCCATAATTCTAAACACAAAAAAGAACTATAGCATCTTTACATTTTGACTACTAAATGCCCCCAATTTTTAACTTTTTTTCTTTTCTTTCTGTTTTTTGTTTTGTTTTGTTTTATTTGTGGTCTGTGTTGCCTAACTAATGGTTTCCTTTGCAATGGAAATGGCAAAACAATTTTTTTAGAAGTCAATCAGTGATTTAATGTCATTTATTAACAATATACATGGTTATAAGTTTATGTAACATCATATTACTCAATACGAGTAGTTATCATTGCGGGATTTTCAAAAATATAGTTATCACTGTGGACACTCTCTTGGTGGTTACTTAGCAACAACTTTTGAATTGTTGAGTTCTATTGTTTTCGACATTGACTTCTTAACTACATAAACTCTCATTTCTACAGAATAATAAACAACCAGAACACCCAAAACCAGTAGAAAGTATCAACAACAGAGATGTAGATGAAGCCATGGCAGAAGATGATGTTTCAGGTGAGGCTAAGATTAAGAATTCAAGTATACGACAGAATGAAAAGTTGTATGCTGCCGAAGGTGTATTAAATACTAAGTTAAGGAAAGCAGAGAAGAAGAGAAGGAAAAAGGCAAACAAATTAGCTTCCATGGAAGAAGTTCAGTCGATGGATGGTGATTACGACTCCAAGGCTGGTGATCACGACTCGAAGGCTGATAATGTTAAGAACGATTCAACCATGGATGATGCTGAGGGAGACGATGATCGGTCGTTTAAAGATGTTATGAACAACAGATTTGCATTGATCGGTGAGGTCGAGTAGAATTTTACAGGCATAGTGATAACATTTGATTTGACTTTTTATTTTTATTTTTTTTATTTACTTAAAATTGGTATACACCAACAGTTCTGAGATGTTTTACGTGTTCAGTTGTTTTGCTATTATCAAATATGATAGAAATTATTACTTTGTACCAATATGAGATAATCCCGAAGGTGGCAAAACCACTCGACTTGGTTGATAGCTCTAAATGATAAATTCCGGTCTCTGAATCTTCACAACAGAAATGAAACATAGTTTTCAACAGTAAAACAGCAGTTTTAGTTGTAAAGTGGTCCAAAGATATGCTGCAAAGGACCTCATCGTTTGAGGTGTTCGACTTGACATTGTCTGAATATTTTTCTTAAATCTGGAAGGTTAGAAGTTAAATTGAGAATAGTTAGGTTGATTGCGGACTTATAAAATGATTACCCCTAAGATATAACTAGTAGGAACATTTGTCTCGATACAACTCGACTACTCTAAAGTCTACACTAGCTCAGCCTCAGGTTCAATAACAAAAATCATCTAATCTAATAAATATATAAAAACCAGAATAGAACTTGATCATAAGTTAAAAACGTTATATGAAGGTCCAACGCGTCTTCAAGTGTAACATTAACATAAGCTTGAGTTAATATCTATCTCAACCTCGTCTTTTAAGCTTGAAATTGAGCTCAAGCTTGAATCCGACGGGACAAGCTTGAATCCGACGGGACAAGCTTGAGTTGCTTGATAAAAGCTCGAGCTCAAATGGCTTTAGTTGCCATAGTTTTGATCGCTGTTTGGCTTTATTTATTTGTTGGCAACTAGATGGCAAACTTTAGTTGCTCACATGGCTCGACTAGATGGCAACCATAGTTTTGATCGCTGTTTGGCTTTATTTATTTGTTGAGAACACTTATTTATGGGGTTGTCTTGTTTACATTGAGTTCTAATTTTTGTTAGAAGGTGGAAGTATTATTTTTTCCCTTAATTTACTATATCTTTGAAGAGATGTGATTTAATCTGGGTTATGTAGTCCCCCGGAGTGAAAAAAGATGTGCGGTCCTTTATATTGTTGACTTGTTTTGTCGATCTAATTCTCTCTTTTTTTTAGATGACCTTAAATCAAATTCATGTAACTTATGTCGATTTTTTAATCTCACTTTGTGATTATGATACTTAGAGTCAATGGCTTTAATTATAAGATGATAAACACATATTGAAACAGGTTACGTGTAGACACTTAATGTCTCATCTCAAGATCTTTCACCTTTCTACATGTCCTTTCTGTGCTCCCGATCACTAATCTTCTCAAACATATTCTCCCATTTTGATAGTTGATTCAGCTCGAACAAAGACCATCTTATCGACGATCCCTAAAATTTGTTTCGTGCTTCACAAGCATGAAAGATTTTATAAACATAATCATTTTGACCAAGTGCAATATACTTCTTTTTAATAAGACAATTATACAAATATCCATACGTATTTATAAGTTGTCCACGATGAGACTATAACTCGTAGTTTTTTTTTTGATGAATTATCACGCATACCACTAAAAACAAAACCCAATGATATTAGTGAAAAATACTAATAAGAGATTTGTGCTGCACAAAATCAATTCTTCTAGTTACAACCATAAATGCTTATTCATTTTCGCAAAATGGCCATAATTCTTGTAAGTATGACAAAAGAACCATCATGTTTGACATTTTTTTGTGTGTGTTTAGATTATAACCCATTCTTGCAAAAAGTGATTTCTACTTTTCCTTTCTCTTTAAATATAAAATAAATAAATAAATTATGATTTCACAATAGATGTCAAATTTGATGGTTTAAAAAGTCTTTCATTTGGATTTTCAAGTTAATCAGTATTGTTTACACAATATGGTTTGGTTGATGATGGGTCGAATTGGTGGGCGATCTTTGGTTTATATTGAAAAATGCATAAATATATATATAAAAAGCTCTATAATAAATAAATATTTTTTAATCTTCGGTATCATATATATAATAAATATATATTAATTTTCAACAACATAACTAATAAAAGACCCCGTTGTTAAAGGTCGTGTATCATGCCCGGTCCATATATATGACCATGTCTTTGAATATATGTATCTGAATTCTAGAAAGGCATGCAGGAACTCAGTTCAAGCAATATAATAGTTGGTCAACTTGACCTATTATTTGTTATGTTGGTACATTCAGCCACCAAATGATAGCAGCCTTTCTTAATTATATTTTTATTTTATTTTCAACTTAACTTTTAAATTATGTTGGATTTTCAACCATCAAATGATAGCGGTATTCTAATATTTAAATTTCGTTTGCAATATTTTTTACATATTCAAGTTCAGTTTAATTTGATTTAATTAGTAATATATTACTGTCTAATATTTGATATTATCGGTTAAATATCAAAAATACCCAGAATTAACTTTCAGATAGTATCATCTTAAAAGATACAAATACAATATTTAGATAGGGAGTGGTTATTGTAAAACAAGCATTAAAGTAAAACAAATAAGATAAGATCTTGACCATTAGATCATGATAAAATTGATGCACGAAGATTCATATAACACAAGTATACAGATTGATGCATGAAGATTTTCAGGATGCACAACGATTTTCAATTAAGAGAATTTGATTGTTTTATTTGTTTTACTTTAATACTTGTTTTATTTTAACCAGAACCTATTTAGATATTAACAATTTTACATAATCAATATGTATGAACAGATTAACGACAAAGCGTGATTTTCTTTCTTTCCTAAACTTGAAATAAAATAAACCACCCTTTTATCTTTCAACAATATTTAGTATTACGTATATATTCATCAGGTTTAAAATATGTGTTTTTCTAACTTGCGCGTAAAAAAAAAAAGGTAAAGGAGGGCACCATGTCCTCAGAACCACATCGGATCCTCATCATCACTTGTGCTTACTATGTATATATTTACAAACATTAAATAAACTAAAAGTTTATAGGAATAAAACATGGATTTTTCTAATGACAGCCCTTAGAGCTGTCAATAATCTGTATAAAAAACGTGTACCTTCCATATCAAAAGCCCACTCCTTGAATTTTATGGTAAAAGTACAACTATTTTATGCACGTTAATGACAGCCCTAAGGGCTGTCATTAGTAAAACCCATAAAAGATTTAACATGTATTAATGAAGTCTAAATTTGACCATTGTAAGATGAAGAATTTTAAATTTTAGAACACACTAACTTTATTAACATACTTAAAAATGTGTTTAGTGGACATATTTTAGAAAAACCCTTAAAATATTAGTATTTTTTCAGACAAAAACACAAATTTATGAACAAGAAACAAAAAGATACGTGATGGAAACAATAACCATGAAAATTTATAAATACATATAAAGTCTGAAAACATAAATGATATATAGCTGATGGGTTGCATCTAACAACCATCGTTCTATTTGTTGTTATTTACATTTGAATCTGTAACATTTCGTATTTTCAATATACGTATATTCGTATATAACTTTTCCTATATACGTTTAATTTAATTTATTTTATTTTAAACGTCATATCGTATCAAAATGCGTAACCGACTCGCGAATTTATTGGAGAAATTCGGAACATAATATTGGAAACAATAAACATTAAACATTTAG
>JAOEHQ010005988.1:0-17669 GCA_025447715.1 Asclepias incarnata
TTATATTTTTAAATTTGAATTTATAAGGTTTTTTATTTGCATTTATTTAATAATTCATTTTATTTTAAAAATATCATTAACCTCACGTGTATTTGACACGAGACTAAATCTAGTCTAGATACTATTGTACTAGTTTTGTACATCCGTTTGTCATGAAATACTCATAGGTGATATCAGTTACTTCTTGAGCCTGACTTCCTAAGATATTTTATATATATATATATATATATATATATAAGGTTTACCAGTTATATATATATACAGTATATATATATATGTTGGAAAATTCATTTGAAAATTAATGTTTACTTTTCATCTTGGACACAAGTAATTATCTATTACAAATGTTTTAAAAACCGGTATTTTAGTCGAACTGGTTTTCTCGCCGGGGCGGTCGGACCGGTTGAACCGATTGGTCGAACAGGTCGGCTTATTTTAATCTCTATATATATATAAATCCCTATCTCCAAACTCTCTTATAGCTCGCCACATAGGATAAAATCATATGTGTCATCTCCATGATTTTTTCCATTTAATATATACTACATTCCTTTTCTATTACAATATCAATTTATTTAAATATCAATATATTATGAATAAAATAATCAATTTTTTATTTGTTTCCAAATAAATAATTGCTAGCAACTTTAATTTTTTTATCTTTGTCAACTAAACAAACATATATTTATTTATTTATAAAACTAAATAAATAAATGTAATATTTATTAAAATTTTCATAATGGTATTCATGTATGGACCAATCTAATTTGATAAATAATTGAAAGAGACTCCTAAATAAATAAATAATATTATATAGTTCATGTAGAAGATTGGTAAATTTATAAATATTTATTCACAGATAAATAAAATAATCATAAATATATATGCATTTTATTTTTAATTTTATTAATTGAGTTATTTTAATTTTAATCACACTATTACGATATAACTAATATAAGATTTTAACATTGACTTTTTTATCATGTAGTTATTTGAGTGTAAACATATTTTTAATTACATGGTATGTTATATTTTTCATCTAATTTGATCAAATACTTTAATAATAACTAAACATATTATCACATAACACATAACATATTATCACAAAAAATCAGAAATTATAAATAACACATAACACATTATACAAATCAGAAATTATAGTATATTGGAATTTATTTTTTATTGATTGATTTTTTTATATACGTTAAGATGGTATTATTCAAAATTGCTAAATCGACATATTTGAAAACTAAAACAATATGTAATTTTCTTATGTTTGGGATCAGCTCATCTTTAATTATTTTTAATTATTTAAGAGGTGTATTAAATATTAATTAAACCTTATTATTTGAAAACTTATAATTTCAAAAAATACATTAAACAATGAATTAACTTACACGTACTTATGTTATATTATCACATAAGGAATTAATATTTATAGCAAGTTACATGCGCATAACGACAGTGACAATACGGTACCCGTGTAATACGCGGGTAAATAACTTATAAGTTATTTGTAATATATCATTACAGATTCATAACCTTTGAAAAAAATAATGATAGACCTTAATGTTTATGATCAAATGACTAACTTTTTATTTGACACGGTTGACATAGTAATGTAAAAACCCCGATCAATGTGGACATACTCATGATGAGTTTAACTAGATTTTTGCACTTGAATCTATATCAACATCTATTTTATAATATATAATCATTCATCTCAACTTCTACGATTGTTTTTACTCTATATATTTTACGAGGAATCTGTATTAAATAGATATAAACGTGCAACGCACGGGGTCTAACCATGTAAACAATATATACTCAAACTAGACTCAATTTTAAAAGGGTGCTACTATTTCCACCCCTTTTAATGCATACCATACAACTGTTTAATGCATACTGTACAACTGTTTAATGCACAAAAGAGGTATAAATAGACAAAAAGAGGGTGGAAAGAGATGAGCTGTTTTAAAAAAAATCACGCTGTGTACTGTCCTTCTCCTGACAGCTCACACACGCTTTCTCAAAAGTAAAACTTAATCACGTGAAAGCACTCCCTTTTTATAAAACTCAAAATCTATCAGGGTATTAGGAGTGCATAAATTCAATTTATCAACCCTTTATACACAATTGAGTTTCTCTCTTTCAAACACAAGAAAATCTCACTCTCTCAAAGACTCACACGAACACAAAAATATGAAAAACAGATTGAAATTGTATAAAACCAAAAGAATGGAAAAGCAAGAAAGTTTAGCAAACACAGCAAAGCTTCAAGTTATGTGGTTTGTGTTCAACAGAATGTACATAACAGATAAAGCAGATGATGCGAACGTGTCAAGGTAATTGGCTTAAGTCTTTGATGAAGGTAAGTGAATTTACCGAGATAATACCACGGTAACTGATGGGTTTTTTTTTTTTGTTGTTGATTTACCGAGCTAATACCTCGGTAAATGAATACTTGGACAGGGAAATTTGGTTAAGGGTCAAAATATACAGAGTACACACAAGTATGATTTACCGAGCTATTTCCTCGGTAAATGACACTTTAGAAATTTTTCTTCGTAAATGAGTTGATAAATCCGATAAATATTGGTGTGTGACAGTTTTGGAAAGATTTTTTTTTCTGGCAAGAATGAATTTACCGACCTATTTCCTAAATGACCAATTCGAAGCACACATAGAAGTCTTGGTGAAACTTTCAATGCAAATGTTGATTTATCGAGTTAGGACTTGATAAATCCACAATAAGAACACGATTACTGGACTATTACTCGGTAAATGGTGATGTTTTCTCTAAACTCAAAATTTGTTGGGTAAATGTTGTTTTGCAGAAAACACGGTGGCTGGAAGATTTAACAACTCACCGGAAAACTTAAAATCTCGATTTCTCCCCCGTTTCTTTGAGTTAAAACCCGAAACTTATACCAAAACGCTCAGAATCGAAATCCGCACAAACCCTGGCTAATTTGACAATCCAAAAACTGAGGTATACGAGACTTGCAACTTCACATCTATAGAACCTGAAAGTTTTGAAGCTCCAGCAAAAGACGAAAAATGGGTGACCGCTATGAATGAAGAGATCAAAATGATCGAGAAGAACAACACATGGGAGTTAGTTGATCTTCCCAAAGATAAAGAAATCATTGGAGTTAAGTGGGTCTACAAAACAAAACTTAACCCCGATGGTTCTATACAAAAACATAAAGCAAGGCTAGTGGCTAAAGGCTACTCACAACAACCTGGAGTCGACTACAACGAAACTTTCGCACCTGTAGCTCGACTTGATACAATAAGAGCACTTATGGCATTAGCAGCTCAAAGAACATGGAAGATTCATCAACTAGATGTAAAATCAGCATTTCTAAATGGGTTTCTCGAAGAAGAAATATACGTGGAGCAGCCACAAGGATTCGTCAAGAAAGGAAAAGAAGATCAGGTCCTAAAGCTAAAGAAAGCTTTATATGGACTTAAACAAGCTCCACGAGCTTGGTATAGTCGTATTGACAGCTACTTCATAAGTTCTGGATTCAGGAGGAGCGAAAGTGAGCCTACGCTCTACATCAAAACCCAAGGTAACTCCGACACTCTCATTCTTTCCCTGTATGTCGATGATCTTATATATACAGGAAATAATGAGAGAATGATACAAGAGTTTAAACAAGATATGATGAAAACATTCGAGATGAGTGACCTTGGATTGATGCACTATTTTCTTGGCATCGAAATTAGTCAAGAAAATGATGGCATCTTCATATGTCAAAAGAAATATACTGAAAACCTCCTGAAAAAATTTAAACTATACGGTTGTAAAACCGTAGCCACACCTCTTGTCGTCAATGAGAAGATGAAGAAAGAAGATGGATCTGAGAAAGCAGACGCTTCAAGATTCAGAAGTCTCATTGGAAGTCTACTGTATCTAACAGCAACAAGACCAGACATAATGTACGCAACTAGTCTGCTATCCAGGTTCATGCAAGATCCTACTCAAATACATTATGGGGCTGCAAAAAGAATATTAAGATACTTGCAAGGTACCATGGATTATGGAATATGGTACAAGCCCATTACAGATTCGAAGCTACAAGGATATACAGATAGTGATTGGGCTGGATCAGTGGATGACATGAAAAGTACTGCAGGATATGTATTCACACTTGGATCTGGTATATTTTCATGGGCGTCTAAAAAGCAAGATACAGTGGCGCAATCATCAACAGAAGCCGAATATATAGCAGCCGCAAATTTAGCTAATCAAGCGATATGGCTAAGGAGAATTCTAGAAGACATGGGCGAGAAACAAAATGAAGCTACACAAATATTCTGCGACAACAAGTCTACAATTACAATGGCAAAAAATCCTGTATTTCACGGAAGAACAAAACATATTGCTATCAAGTATCATTTTCTGCGAGAAGTCTCAGCCAAGAAAGAGATTGAGCTACATTACTGCAAGACTGAAGAACAAGTTGCAGATATTTTCACAAAAGCATTGCCAAGACCAAAGTTCGAGATCCTACGCAACATGCCTGGAGTAACATCGAAATACATTAAAGAGGAGTGTTAAATTATTAATGTATTTCTAGTTTCTAGTAAAGGCTAGAATTATCTAAAATAAACTAGGATAAACTTAAATATAATATAATATGATTAGAAAAGTCTGGAAAGTTTGGTTGAGTCACCGACCTATTAGCCTATAAAAGGCAGTGCTTGTACTGGATGGATACATTGTGTCTCCCCATATAATATAGTCAAAAACATAATCATCACAAACCACTGAACAATTATTAACAAACTAGATAATTAAACAACCAACAATTAATATATAATATATTCTTAAATTATTACAACTAATTCCATCATGCTACCATGTTGCACGGTTTTCTTTGTTATGGTGGCCATGCATGCTTTGATTCCATCTTGTATTCAGTCAGGTTCAAGACTGTTTGGATTTATTGGTGCCGGTGCTACTTTTGGTCAGCTTTTCGGTTCATTGTTTGCCACAGGAATGGCCTGGTTGGGACCATGTATGGTCGTTCTCTTTGTTTTTGAGAAATGATATTTTGCAATTAACCTGCCTTAATGTTCACGTATCAAGTTTTTTTCTTATTCGAATTATGTTTTGTTAGATCTCCTGCTATTTGCTTCCCTCATTTTGGAATTTGCTGCTCGATCATCTAAAAGGATTTATAAGGATGCATATGTATCTGATCCCTCTGAAGAACTAATCCCTCTCAGGTTTTTATTCAATTTATTCATTTGTTTATGCTTCTTTAGTGTAGTTTGAGTGTTTAATTTAGACTTTACACTTTTAATTTCTAGTAAGACTGAAGTTGATCAGAAGAATGAGACCAATGAAGTAGATATCTCTGATCGAAAAGAATTTTCAGCAACAGCTCCAAGTTTAACGATAGACTCAACAAAGCCTCGCTTTTGGGTTGTACTGGATGGATTTTGGCTTATATGGTCATCGAGTTATTTGTTGTGTGTGTCGTTATTCTTGTGGCTAAGTGCAGTGACCTCTTCCTTCTTCTATTTTCAGGTAAAAACTGGTTTCATTTGTCTCCAGGGTATCAATTTTGATCCATAGACTCATGAATGAGTTTATTCCTATGTTTCTATCTTTTACATTTACGTGTCTACCGGGTCAGCTTGGTAGTATTTGAAAAACAGATTAAAAGAAAGTGGGTTAAATTCGCTTGAAAGCAGCTCAAAATGTATCCTATTGCATAAAACCCCGTAATTCATTTTTTTAAAACAAACTATTATTGAAATGATATAAACATTGAAATCAAATCATATTTGACGCATTTCCTTTTTATTGAACGGCTGGATGTTACTCTACTCTTCCTACATTACCCCAAATATTACTCGTCAGCGCCCAGATTTGATGCATTTCTTATTTTTAAGTAATTCAAATTTTATGGACAAAAAGTGTTTCGGGTCAGCCCAGCCTGCCTGACTGCTTAGGACCGTACAAATAGTTATACGTTTTCACCCAACCCGTCGTGAACCATTACCAACCACATGAACTGCTCATTGTGCAACCGTCCTGATTTATTCTGTTCTCTTCAACTGCAGAAAGTAACAGTGATTGCCTCCACTGCTACAACCCCTACTGGAAGAAGGCGACTATTTGCACAGATAAATAGTTTTATTGCTGTTTTTATCCTGGCTGGCCAGCTTACATTAACGGTACCCTATCTGTGAAATTTAACTCCCCTGGTAGAATTCTTACAAATTAACATATATTTAGCAACTAGAACACTTGTATGCTTCCGAAAGACCGACACTTATCCACCTTTCAAAGTTGTTATATTGATCTTATATCCTTGGAGTTTACAATGTGAATGTAAATCCGATTAAGATACCTTTTCACCTGCTCCTTCATTGCTGCATACTTGTATTTTTATTTCTTAGCTGAGTTGATTCATTTATCTTATTATCTTGTCATTTCTTCATTTTATATGTAATCATCAACACCTAAATTCATTATATATCACTTTTTAAGCAATATGCAAACATCACTCCCGAGATATAAAATCAGATTTTTGAACACCAAATTCACAAATAATTGAAATAACCGGCTTTACTGCTGCTGTGCTGTCGATAAAAATCTGCCATGCCATTTGTGCAGAAATAATTGACAAGTTTTTTGAATTCTTCAGAAAGTGAACTGTTTGTTCTTGTTTACTTCACATTATTGTACCACCCTTTTTTGAAGTGTCTCTGATTTCTGACATATATTATACTTATATAATGCAGGGATAGTGCGATACAATATTTAATGTTAACATTTCATTGCATTTTTCTTATTTTACTTTTGGTTAGAAAGGCAACATTTCATTGCATATTGATTATCCTTTGTGCAAAAATGTCAAATACAATATTAAAAAAAATGAATAAAAACAGTTGAAGTTTAGAGGAACGATGGAATTTGGAAAAATTATGGTAATCTGAATAAAAAATCAACTGTTATATTTGGAAGTTGGAACTTTTGTCCAAAGTCTCATAATCTTCTAATGTTTAGGTTAGTCTATTATTTCCCTCTTTTGCACTTTCTAAAGACAGGTGATTTATTTGCAACGCAAGTCGAGGGAATGGTTTAAAAAGGCAACCGTTGCTCTTCAGACATTTATTTTATTTCTTTCAGTAAGTCATTTGAAAGATGATATTTTGCATGTGTAATGTACTTGTTTTCTATTTATATTTCAGGGGCGTATCCTTACTTTAGCTGGAATTACTATAGCTCTTTGCTCTGCACCATTCACGGCGTTTCTGAACTCAATTGCTATTGCTGTTTGGCCAACTTACTTAGCAGTTGCAGTCTCAGAGACCATTCGGAAGGTTTATGTACCTACATGAAGCTAAATGTTTGTAAAATAATCTTAAAGTAATATGACAAGTATTTTTAATATATTAGGACGCAAACCAAGACCTTTTCTTGTTAAAATGGACTGGCTTTCTACTACCCTTTGCTAAATTTTTATTATAACATGTTGGATAATAACTGTAGAAACAAAATCTTCCAAAGTTAATTTTCAGATCTACAAGTGTATGACTGTTCGTGCATGTATTACACCTAGAAAGAACCAGGGGATCCTTAATATTGTAACTCATTTGGCCATTTTAAACCTCCTCCCAGGTGGCCTAGTGGTTAACATCCTGGACCTCTTTACAACAGGTCTCGGGTTTGAATCCTGCTAGATACGGTATTGGAAGGTGGCCAGGGAAAAGTTCGGAAACGGTCACGGAATGCCTAGGTTATACCGCGTACATCTGAGTCAAAAAGACTTGCCTTTCCCTGGGTAACCTGAATATGGAAAACCTCATCTGTTTACCTGTTTTATCTGGCCATTTTAGTTTCTATTAAGCTAGGAAAGACTAATCATGAAGTTGAACTGGTTTTTATCAATTTTCTTGTTATACCCAAATTTGGTTCTATGTAGATTTGTTTGTTTACTTCAAAACTTTGATACTTTTCAAACATCCCTTTATCACATATAGATAAAAGCTCGTTTAAATTATTGTTTTGCAGGTGGTAACTTACGTTGTAACTAGGCCAGGAAGAGAATTACTGTTCACTGTTGTCTCACAGGATGAGAAATACAAAGCAAAGGTACCCTCCTTACCCCCACGACCTCCATAACCTAATAAACACACCCATCAAATGTAAAGGTGAAATGGATGAGTCGGTAATGCACAGGTTTTGGTATAATTCGAAATAGGTTTGGTTGACCCGATACTAAGATCTAGTTAGTTTGTCAAATGCAATAGTATATCGGGGGTTTAATGGGGGAACCCTGTCCCGAGTATTACATTGGATATCCATCATGACCTCCCCGTAAGTTTTTTTATGCTAGTGAAATCTTTCCATTTAATTCCTACATGTTTTGGGGGCACCCCAAAGGATCGAATCCACGTCATTTAAGTCTTCCCATGTGGGCCTTAAGCTTCATTGGTAACGGGTACCACTCCATCTATGATGGATTGGTAAATGCAACAATATATCATCTCATTAATAATATTATTTTTTGATTAAAAATGATTTTAAGAAGTTTTATGAAGTAAAAACTCACAATACGTGACTTTGAATCCTTTGGACTTTTTTCTAAAGTTTTTTTTATTTATTATTATTATATGATTTATATCCATCTGATCTGTAACAGATAAATAAATAAATAAAAACCCGAATGTAGCCAGTTTAAGCAAATGGGTAAATATGAGTTGTGTTTTTTTTTCCCTTTTCTTCACAATACACATGTTTTGTACAGGTATGCATAGATGTCCTTGTCCAAAGGTTTGGAGATGCCACGGCAGCTGGGATGTACAAACTACTTCACAGCACCCTTGATGGCAAAATAACCCACATTTCCCTTTATGCTTTACCTGTATGCCAATTTCTATCAATAGTTACTTTATTATGCTCTGTACATCACACAAAGTCTTTTGTTTTGAACTTATACGCATTTTGTAAAATCTTTATCAGGTATGCATTTTATGGCTCGTTACGGGATTCCACTTGGGACGCCAACAAACACAACTTGCCAAGTCCCAGATTATCTCTGTCTCCTAATACTCATCTCATTTATCAGGTAAATTGTCATCTGTTGTGTCATAGTTATCACAATTTTTAGGTAATATGATTGTGTCACAAAATTATATATGGTTCAGATAGCTAAAGTTAGAAAACATTTTGCTTTTATTATAAACTCATAGATGTAGTACTATTATTGAAGTTGCAAAGCATTGTTTCCACACTAATACACACGCACGCACACGGCACACATGTGTGCGCTTGCGCTTGATTCCTTTAATATTGATAACTTTCATTAGGCTATATTGTATAAAAATTCTAATATCTTTATAGAAAGTTGTAAGTTAGAATTATATATAGACGAATCAGACTACTCTTGTCCACAAGTGAGGCTACTTTGACCACTTTTTTTTTTTAACGACAAATTTGGGCTTAACGACATTGTCTCTTCATATATACTCAACTCTAATTCCAGAGGAAACCCGGTTATTTCTGAGAAAACCCTTGTCTCCAGCCCGGGGAACATCTTGCTCACACCCTGAAAGAATGATGAACTGATGAAGCAAGGGAATTCGTGTGTGCTAAAAGTATTAATACCAGTAGATTGTGTATATTGGGATTTGCTTTGGACAACTCTAATGTATACTTTAACATATCTTTACAGGGTGCTCATAGTCAGGTTAGATATCAAGCTGGTGTCAGGATGTATCTTGCTGTCTTTGGAGAGTCTGCATCTCCGCTGGATTCGGAGCACCCTAAAGCTTCTACACATAACCTAAAGGTTGCTCATTAGTTCTTTCACCTATATCTGCTTCACTTTCTTTCTTCTTTTTTTTTTTTTTGCTGATAAAAATTAGCTATGAGCCGGTTTGCATGGATACATATGTGTTGAGGTTGCAAGTTGGGAGGTTCAGACTGTTTGGCTTACTGGTAAAAATAGTTTAGGTTGACTTGAGACACTTCTTCCACAATTAATTTTTGAGTTTTCATAATGATTTTGTTATCAGAAATGTGAACATATGAATTTTATTTGTTTTTCAACTGAACCATTTCGTGAGTTACATATCATAAAACTACACTGATAGCAGCATTTCTAGTGCCGCGTCAACCAAGGATTTGGCCGTTGAAGGGAAGAACGGGCTGCATGGATCCGACCGCGAACCACACCCATTACTTCCAGCCTCGAGACATTTGTGAACGTTTTCCTGGCAGAAATACCCTTCGGTTTACCTCCACTTTGGTCGATCAAGAACAAGATAAATCTTATTCCTGGTTTCACGCTACTCAACAAACAGGCTTATTGGTCAAACCCCAAAAAACACTTGAAATACGAATACAGGTTGATGCTCTTTTAGCCGCAAGAAAATCTTCTCGTGTGATGGGAAAGAGTTGAAACAGAAAGAGATTCATTGGTACTTGTTTTCTTATGCACAAACTTACCTGCTTAAAGGCACACTTTATATCCTGTCATACTACATACGATGCAGTCCAAATTGCCAACCTTTATTTTCAAGAAATACTTTGACTGCATGGGTTGCCCAAGTTGTTCATTAGCGATCGTGATGTTAAATGTTAAAACCATTTTTGGGTGACATTGTGGAGGAAGTTGGGAACCAAGTTGAACTTTAGTACGACTACACATATCCTTAGGGTTGCTCACTTTCTTCCTCTTTTTTTTTTGCTCACTTTCTTCCTCTTTTTTTTTTTTTTGCTGATAAAAATTTTGCTACGAGCCGGGTTGCATGGATACATATGTGTAGAGGTTGCAAAGTGGGCGGTTCATTTAGGTTGACTCGAGACACTTTTTTCTCAACTAATTTTCCAGTTATTATAATGATTTTGTTATCAGAAATGTGAACCATGAATTTTATTTACTGAACCATTTCGTTACATATCATAAAAGTAAACTGATAGCACCATGTCTAGTGCCACGTCAACCAACTATTTGACCGTTGAAGGGGGAGAACGGGCTGCATGGATCCGACCGAGGGGAGGAGATAAATAGGTGACTTTATTTATCCTCCGCAGCTCTGCCCTTTCTCTGATTCGGTTCTATCATCATGGGTCAAGTTGGTACAAGTCAACACCTGAAGCCTCTACCCCTTATTTCCACTATCTGCAATTTTTGTTCTTTATTAATCATTTTTTATTTAAATCAGTATTGTTCCTTAATTTTAGAGTAGTGGCCAAAGGAGTTATGTGATTTTCCTTTTTGTATGCAATACTGAATCAATAACTATCAGTTTTAATTCAAAAAGTTTTCCTTTGAAGAAAACCTTAATTCTCAGTTTGGATTGTTTTGTGTGGTGTCTTTGTGTAGCATGTATCATATTTGGCCAAATAGGCCAAAAAGTTTTCCTTTGAAGAAAACCTTAATTCTCAGTTTGGATTCGCCCAGTGAGAGAGTGAGTGGTGTTTTTCTGTATCTCATTACAATACCGTTAGAGTTTGTAGTCTGAATTCGTGATGCTTGATATATCATACACTTTTGGCAATGTCAATCAGTTCGAACCATTTGTCCCATTTCCTATTTATGTACATTCTTAATTTTACATGTTTGACCTATTAAAGATAAAACATTAGCCAAATCGAACCATTCACAAGTACAGTCATGGAAATCCCCTGTTCTACTTGTGTGTGTTTGTGTGTGTGTTATACGTCGGATATATGGGTATTCTTGTATAAGCGGTTTATATAAAAGTAAGGGTAAGTGGGTAAAAACATTCCCCCAACAGTGCATTTCTAAATGAAGGTTTTTTTATTGTTATTATTCATGTTAGAGGGAATACTATGACCAACGCACAAGGCAAAACTCAAAATACTAAACTATTAGTCTTTAAAGTATATATCATGTTATAAATTGCTGCTCATTTGGTAAAGATTGTAATATTTTCGGGGATTGCAGGGTATTGGATCAACCATGCAGTCTATATGATACTCTGTAGGATTCTTTGGGTGAGCATACGATATCAGTGAGGATGTAACTGTGGCACTTTCCATCTGTGATATCGGTCTTTACTGAAAATCAAATGCAATGAGGTACAACTATCACACTTTTTTATTTATAAAAGTTGTTTAGATAAGTCTAACTAGGGTAATCCCTTTTACCCATAAAAAAGTAATGGGTGGGCTGGTTTGAGAAACTGGTAATTCTCTTTTGGGTTGACCTGCAAACATGTTATGTCCCATTTTTATCTGTGTTACTCCGTATTTGGACCCATTTGACCCAAACACTTGGGCAACTTTTGACCCAGTGACCCAATAGTAATAAAGCATAATTCCTATCATCTTACCCATAAGTAAATGGCTTGAAACTTCGAACATAAAGATCAACAGATTAATGACCAACACGGCCACGCTGGAAACATCATAAGTTCACTTCCGAGTCGAAGATTCCTCTAAAACAAACAAAACTGAAAAGAATCTGTCAAGATGATAAGAGTTGACAGCAATAGTTCATTACAAATCAAAACGTTTTGATAATCAGAAACTTGTTTGGAAAGTCTTTTCAAAAAAGCCGCAACCATCATCCTCTATTTTTCTTGCCAGGCTCTCCAACCTATCATTGTCTTGAAAACTGCTACAACTCTAACTTGTGACTTTGATGCTTTGACCAATAAACTTTGATTTTTTCTGCTTAAACCTGCAGTTGTACAAAATAAAATCAATAATAGAGCTATGCATACGTATAATTTTGCGTTTGAAGTTTAGATTATTTGCCTCGGTAAGATGCCACACATTCACATTAACCGGTCCAACAACTAGGTGAGAGCCAGTGTGAGAGCCTACAGGTGTGTTTAGCTTCTCATTGAATTTGTTAATAGAATCAAATATGCTTATAACATTAAAACTACTCTTCTGGTCATTTATTTCATTATGTTAGTTTGTTTGTAATTGGATTTTGATGGTAGGTTCGTTTTACTTGATGTAGAGAGAAACAAAGATGAGCCATTAAGACCAAGAATACAAGATGATGTATACAAAGAAACGTCTAAAGAACTTTTTCCAGCTAAAAGTTTGGAAACATTTTCAAGTTTATTAGAATAAAAAGTTTTAATAATAAAAAAAATCAAACTGTTGGTTTTGGTTACGAAATCACAATGAACGCTTAATTCGATATCAGAATTTGATTTTCTCTCATTAAAACTGAATGCTTTGCTTGCTTTCGTGGAATTGTGTCTGATTATGCATTTTAACGAGTGTTGGATTACGATGCATAGGTCAAGGACGAACTGTATCCAGAGAAAAGCAGAATTGAAGATCACAGCCGAGAGTGTATGTTGGCTTTGTTACAAAAGAATTGGAACCGGTGGTTTTGCAGTGTATCCCAAGAGTAACATGCTTATAATGTTAAAGGATCACAATGACATCTTTATTGCATCTGTGCAAGTTCCAAGTTTCTGTTGACTGTTGTAGATTGGTCCACTACGGTCACAAATTGTTATTAGTTACCTTGCTTTACTTTTGTGTTATTTCTATCACTGGACTAGCTTTTGCTACTAATAGATGTAAACCACCCCCCCCCCCCCCCCCGGGGCCGAATGCGCGGGGGTTACATCGTAGATACTAATAAATGCATAACCTATCCTGGCTCATTAAGCCAGGCTACAAAACAGCAACAATGGTAGTATGTAGTATGAACGCTTTAAATGCAAGTCATAAAATGTACCTCTATATTGCCGATGGTGAGCCGTGAAGGAAAAAACGGGTTTCCAAGCCCCTGTTATGTCTGATATTTTATAGACCTTATGATCCCACTCCTCATTCAGGATATCATATGTAAAGTGCATGAGACATCTACCCGGTTCATAATCATCATCATCAGCATCATAATCATTTGCTGTGACAAAAGCAATATTTACCTTATTGCCAGTTTGTTCAACATGGCACCCACATGTGATGTTAAAGAGAATTCCGGCCATAATATTTAGTGTGACGGAAGACAAGTGTTCATATATGGTCCAATCGTCTCTTAGCTTGAATAAACGCATAGTATGTAGACGGGTGAGCCCTAATGCCAAAGGGTGGGTTTGTCTTAACATTAACACCCCAAAACCATCCTTGCCATAGTGACTTGAGATGATTGGTTGCCATCCATCTTCTGGTTCCAATATATCTGGGCCAAAAGCATCATGGTCAAAAACAGGAGGCCTGTCATTCGGTTCTTGAGCATCATTGGTCAGACTCTTGTAAAGTGGCCCATTTAATCCCAATGTGATTAAGAAAGTAGAATGGGCATGCATGTGAATCATATCCCCATTTTGTGGGTTAAATGCATTTAGATTTTCGTGTTCTTCAATATGGTTGGCAACTTGTATGTTCCACCTATACTCACCATCCACATTCTCCAACCGGCAGTATCGTGGTGCAAAATCATAACCCACTCCTATGTAACTGATCTTGACCATAAAAGGGGGCCCAAGTGGATTTGTAATTTCAAATTGGACATGCTCCCTAAGATTAAAGTGCACGTTGAAGCCCACAGGTTGTGGAACGTTTGTCTGATATACTTGTGTATTATAGAGGTTTACAACCATCAAACGCATCGGTAATTTCTCCGGCAGGATGTATCGTAGAAGAACAAGACTCCCAGATGAAGCTAACAAGGAGAGAGAACCCTCCTCGTTTGCTATTCCCCTGAGTATGGCTCCAAGGGGAACCACTAGTCTGCTCCTGTCAGAATCTCTGAAGAGTATAAGGGATCCGATAGTGGGACTCTCATTATCCATAGTGTGTACAACCGTCCAACTCGAGGCTTCATTTCGATTGTTGTATGCAACAATAAACATTGGTGATCTAATGAGCTGGAGGTACAGTTTCTTTACAGTTTTCAATGGCACCAACTCGGGGAGATCAAGTTTTAATAAAATAGTTTGCAATATACCAACCGGCATTTCGGTCCAATCTGTCTAACCTTTGTCTTCGGTACACTCTGCCCCATCGTGAATCTGAATGGGAAAAACAAAATACTTATTATGTGATGAAAAAGGTAACAAAATACCACATGTAAATGTTGCAAACTCCATCCATCAAAACATATTGATAATAATCGTATATATGATGGTTTTGTACTCATGTTTCATAGCGAAATTTATCAATTACATGTTGAGATAAATACAACATAATGTATTAACTTTTATCCTTTAAACCCTCATATCACATGTATCTAACATTTTAAAGTGAGTATGAGTATGCAGTTTGTTCAACTTAGAAAGAAATTTTTTTTTTAAAAAAAAAAAAGAAAGAAAAATAAAATACTTATTATGTGATGAAAAAGGTAACTGGTCGAGTACATGAATTAAAAAAAATAGCAAATAAATCGAAAGTTTACAAGCAAACATTAGTAATATGGTGGGTTTCCTATATCACACAATGTATCAACATGTAACAAATAACAAAGTTGAAGTCATTTTTGAAAACTGATAAATGAAAAACATATCCATCATACAATTTAGGGGAATCATCATACATACACAATGTGTTAGTAAAAATGTAAACTTTACCGATTATGAAGGTTGAAAATCACTTGCCAATAACCCTATTTTTTGAAAGAAAAACTCTTTTTTTGTTGAAGAACAGAGCAGGAATGAAGAAGTGCAATGTAATGTGGTGGGTTTCTTATATCTCACAATGTATCAACATGTAACAAAAGTTGAAACGATTTTTGAAGACTGATAAATGAAAAACATACCCATCATACAAGAAGTTGGAATGTAAATGCAAATCTTAACATAAAAATTAAAATAAAGTTAGGGGAATCATCATACATACAAAATGTGTTAGTAAAAATGTAAACTTTACCTTTTATGAAGTCTGAAAAATCTCTTGCCAAAAACCCTTTTTTTTTTTTTTTTTTAAGAAAAACTCTTTTTTATGAAGAACAGAGCATGAATGAATGAAGAAATAAGGCAAGCATGAAAGGGAGGGACATGCAAGACGTTCGTACGTACGGAAACTTTTACAACAAAGTATACTTCTTTCAAGGGCCGGATTTGGGCCTGTTCAAGCTGTGTCATTGAGCAGGGCCCAATTTTCTTTAGGCAACCATCCATTCACAGTATTTGTTTAATTTTTTTGTTTGTTTTGTAGAGAATCCTCTATCACATGTATTGTTTCAATATTGTTTTTTATTTTTATTTTAGGGATAATGGCATATGAATATAACCACCTATGATAAAATGGTTATGTAGTGTAGTGACCTACTCGGAGCTATGTAATGTATGCACCTATGTTTTTTTTGCTATGTGGTGTAACGCTTGACCGGATGTAACCTTAGCAGGTTACAGCTTGGCTGACATGGACATAATGCTAACGTGGCATACTGATATGGACATAATGCTGATGTGGCAGGTGACGTGGCGGCTGATGTGGCACTTACCTGTTACAACTGGAAGTTACCCGGTAGCTTACATAACATAGCCAAAAATCGTAGGTGCATACATTACATAGCTGCTCGAGTAGGTCACTATACTACATAACCATTTTGTCATAGGAGGTTACATTCATATGCCATTATCCCAAAATTTTATATAATTTAAAGAAAAGCGGACATATATATCTATATATATATATATAGATAGATATATATTTGATTGGAATATATATATATATATATATAGGCAAAAGTGAATATAAGGCTGTCACATACCTAAGCTTAGGTATGGAACCCCTCACATACCAATTTTTTAATATTTGTTGTATAATAAATAAATGACCTGTAAAAAACAAAAATGTGAGGGTTCCATACTTAAGCTTAGGTATGGAACAGCCTTATATTCAAACCCCCCTTCCCCCCACCCCATCTATCTATATATCTCACCATCATGTAATGAAATGGGCGTCCAATTTAAACTAGGTAACACATTTTTTGGTCAAAAATGCCCTCGTAGGCGATGTGAAGGGCTTCCTGGGCTTCTTAGGGGTGTCCTTTTGCCATTCGACGCCTCATTCCATGTGGTCTTAGGGTAAAAGTTCCAATCTCCTAGTACATATCAGGCAATCCACATTCCAAGATGTTTGATTTTTCGAAAGGATTGTTGGGCTGCTTTTTCTTGAATAAACCAAACCCGATATTTGTGCAAATTAAAAATGACCATTTTATTTTTCGTTTAGTAACAATTTGACAGCCAATGATCCATGGTCTACATGGTAAGGCACCTAAGTTTTATCCATGAGGCAGATGTTTGAATCTTGGCTTGGTTTTTGTGGAATTTTCTTAGAATTGGTGCAATTAGACTTGAGCTCTGTACGACTGGGATGAGCTAGCTAGCTGTGTCTTTTCTCCATTGGGTCACCCTGGATGGTGTTCACCAGTAACCAATCACTAGTATATGACCCACTTATTTTCTATATTATATAATGTGTGTGAGAGTGGAGAGAAAAAAAGTTATTTTGCCATTCGTTATCCCAATCAAGCGAAAAAAAAAGTTATTTTGTCATTCGTTAAGCTGATGATGAGTTAGGCCTAGTGTGTGTGTGTAACAACCGTAAAATTTACGATTTTTAAATCACGATTAATTAAGCTAATCTTTCGATTAAGAGATATTTAAGAAAATTAAGGCATGTTTAGGTGAGCAAGTGCATGTGAAACTTCTATTTGGTTATGTGAACCATCTTAAAAATTTTAAAA